>UYYA01005297.1:0-28556 GCA_900624975.1 Angiostrongylus costaricensis | reverse complement strand
ACGAAGTGTTATTTTATTTCTTTATTTACGTACAAGCTGACGTTTCAGCGGATTTCGCCTTCCTCAAGGCCTGGAAAGGTTAGGCTGACTGCAATCTAGACGCCCAAACACCTCCATAACCGAATAGAGGAAACGCTGAACCAACATTTCAATCACATTGAACACAGCTTTGCACACTCACCGCTTTCCATGAGGCCACCACTGAGGCCCTACGCTTCCATGTGAATTCTGTGCGGTTGGTCTTCACGCGACATATTCAGTAAAGGCCTCAAAGAAAGCGGCTCTGAGGAAGGCGAAATCCGCCGAAACGTCAACTTATTCGTGAATAGAGAATAAAAGCAACACCTTGCGTTTGCTCAACGAGAATAAGAAGAATTACTTGATCAATGCCGAGGTTAACAGAAAGTCGGTCATGGGAATTCCTTCAACCCTGGATCGTTTTCTTGTTCAGCAATCGCGAGGTTTTTAAACAGCATACATTTACTTCCATAGAAAAACACAATACAATACAACGCTAGCTGACGTTTCGGCAGTATCTCCTTCTTCAAAGCCTGGAACGGTATACTGGTATACAATCTACTAGGCCAAACGCTTCAATAACACTTACAAAAAGACGAAAAGTCTATGGTAATTACATGTTCAACAGCTTCTCGAAGAACTCACCGCTTTTTTACTTGACTTCTAATGAGGAAGATAAGAACAACTGATTATAGTCTCATATGGTTGACGACTCCACCATCCTACAACAGAAATTGATGCGAACAAAGTGGGTCAGGTCGCGTACAACCCCTAGGCATTCTTCCTGCTATTCATTGTAGGGTTTATGGCATTTATCCAAAAAGCCTCAAGAAGTTTTCGCGCTAGTATTTTAGTCTTCTGTGCAAGGATATTGACTTTTAATGCAAGTATCTTCGAGCTTCTTGTTGAACATGAAGGAGGAATAAATATGCATGGTTCGTCCATCCAGTAGCTAATGGCTCTCTTAAAGGAGTGCCTAAACTGCTCGATTTTCAGATGGTCTGGGAAATTCCCATGACCGACTTTCTGTTAACCTCGGCATTAATTGATAATTCAAATATTCTGGGAAATATTTCGCGCAAATAAAGGCAATGGGACAGCGACTGGCACCAAGCCTTGCCATTGTAACTCCCACGACCGACTTTCTATTAACCTCGGCATTGATCAAGTAATTCTTCGTACTTTTGTTGAGCAAACGCGAGGTGTTATTATTCTTTATTCACGAATAACTTGACGTTTCGGCGGATTTCGCCTTCCTCAGAGCCGCTTTCTATGAGGTTTCCAATAAGTATGTCGCGTGAAGACCAACCGCACAGAAATCACATGGAAGCATAGTGTATCTTCACGCGACATACTTAGTGGAATCATAGAAAGCGGCTCTGAGGAAGGCGAAATCCGCCGAAACGTCAGCTTATTCGTGAACAAAGAATAAAAGCAACACCTCGCGTTTGCTCAACAAAAATACGAAGAATTTCTTGCCAATGTGTTTATGTCTAAGATAGAAGCCCCTGTTTTCGATCTCCGACCACTACTCTACTACAGATATGTAGATGGTTATTTTGTCGTCTTCTCTACGCAGGAGGAGATGGACAAATGCTTTGAATTATTGAACGAGCAGTCTGAGTACATAAAGTTCACCCGGGAGAAATCGAGAAAAAATTGGCTTCCGTTTTTGAATGTTCAAATAAACCTATCAAGTAGCGGCTACTTGACAAAGTGGAACCGAAAGCCAAGTTACAAGAATATCCTCGTTCATTTCCTTTCTTCCCACACTTCACACACAAAGAGGGCGACTGTGAGAAACATGTTTCGAACAGCCACCTCTATTTGCACTACCAGGGAACTAAAGGAAGAATCGCGACACTTGATTAGGCAAATAGTCATCTCCAATGGCTACGAAATAGTAACCCCACGAGATAAGTTTAGAAAGGGAACGACTCGCCCACGCGAAACACTTGGCCAAAAGAAAGTCCCGTTTATGTTGCCTTTTATATGCGATGAAGTAAGCGTAGCTACAAAACGATGCTTAAGAAGGGCAGGTCTCGAGGAATCGGTAGCGATAGTTGAAATACCACCGGCTACTCTACGTCGCCAATTAGTTGGTAAACGCCTAAATGACCGTCTGTGTGAAACAACAAATTGCGTAATTTGCCCTTACGGCAGGGACGGTGATTGCATGAGTTCAGGTACGATATACCTGATCTCTTGTAATAATTGCGAGATGAATATATTGGCGAAACGGACAAACCTTTGTGTATCCGTATAAAAGAACACTTAGTTGGCAAACGAAAACTAAGACGAAGCACCCCCCTAGGCACGCATAGAATACAAAAGCATAGCGGAGACGATTTTGAAGTAAAAGTCAATATCCTTGCACAGGAGTCTAAACCACCAGCGCGAAAACTAATTGAGGTTTTTGGATAAATGCCAGAAACCC
The DNA here is from genome assembly GCA_900624975.1 of Angiostrongylus costaricensis. Lineage (NCBI taxonomy): Eukaryota > Metazoa > Nematoda > Chromadorea > Rhabditida > Metastrongylidae > Angiostrongylus > Angiostrongylus costaricensis. The sequence continues at coordinate 26,101 of UYYA01005297.1, read as the reverse complement.
TACAATAATAGGAGGGATGAATGCCTAGAGATCATACGCGACCCGACCCCGTATGTTCGCATCAATTTCTGATGCGGGATGGTGCAGTCATCAACCATATGCGACTATAGTCAACTGTTCTAAACTTCGTCATTGGTAGTCACGTAAAAAAGCGGTGAGTTTTTCGAGAAGCTGTTGATCATGTCCATAGAGTTTTTCGTCTTCTTGTAAGTGTTATTGAAGCGTTTGGCCTAGTAGATTGTATATCAGTATACCCTTCCAGGCTCTGAAGAAGGCGATACTGCCGAAACGTCAGCTAGCGGTGTATTGTATTGTGTTTTTCTATGGAAGTAAATGTATGCTGTTTAAAAATCTCGCGATTGCTGAACAAGAAAACGACGCATTCATATTCCAATGCCGAGGTTAATAGAAAGTTGATCCTGGGATATACATTTAGGTGGATGTTAGCAATGTTGTGTTTTGAAACGGCAAATGAAATGAGTCATTTTTATTTGAAATAAAGAAAAGAAAAGCTGAAAATTACATGCAAGTATTACAATGGCTAGCTCTACTATTCGCTGCGATGCCATTAACTCCATGCAAAGTTAGCATCCTTTACAAACATATCATTCCCAGTTTCGTGCAGAACTAAAAGGTAGCTGTCTCTAAGTCTCATCTTCTCTTCCCACATGAAACACAGCGGTTATAGGTGACAAGTAACCATCCTTGGTTCGATCCGCTACTCAGGTTAAACTACGCTTTTTATTGCCAAAGAGTGGCAAATTTACTACAAGCTTTTCTTAGACGATAAACTCAGCGAATTGATATATGGCAAGCACAAAGCAATTCACCTTACAGGGCGAATGCGCATTCAATAACAGCTACGATACTTAAGGTAGGCGGTACATGGTGGCTTTCCTCGAGGATTGAACGATTTTAATCATCTACTAATCCATTATTCACGTGGTAAGAATGAAGGTCTCCTATTCCCCTTGTTGAGGGCTAGACTAGCCAATTGAGTTCGTTTGGAAAAGGCGAATTCCAGAGTCTTCCTGGAGATGTTGGGCTTCTTGAGTTAGTGGTTTTCTCGCTGTGTGCTCAACTATTGGTCAAAATAATAGAAAAAACATATAGGAAAAATGTAATATGTAAAATATTATATTTACATAAACGGAAAAACCCTGTGCAATGTGAAGCCGGGAGAAATAAATCTAGACTCTGTTCAATAAACAGCGTTAAAGCATTGCATACTGTGGTATTCATTTTAAGCATAAAAACAGTTCAAATACCCAGCACATGCGGCGGAGGGTGCTTTGCTCCAGTGTTCTACAGAAAAAGGCATATCACATGCTTTGGAAGAAAACAGCATGAAAGTAAGAGTATGAAAGTGTTCAGAGTATCTCCCACGACCGACTTTCTATTAACCTCGGCATTGATCAAGTAATTCTTCGTATTTTGTTAAGCAAAGTGTTATTTTATTCTTTACTCACGAAGAAGCTGACGTTTTGGCGGATTTCGCCTTCCTCAGAGCCTGGAAAGGTCAAGTTGATAGCAATCTACTCGGCCAGACACCTCCATAACCAAGCAAAGAAACTAAACTAAAATTTCAGTCACGTTGAACACAGCTTTGCACACTCACCGCTTTCAATGAGGTTTCCACTATGTCGCGTGAAGACCAACCGCACGGAAATCACATGGAAGCATAATGCGCCCCTCCCATCAGAATAAGAGTCTTATATACCGCCCTATATCACGAGTGATAATGAGGCATTCTTCCTGCGGTTCATTTTCGGATTTCTGGAATTAATCCAGAATGTCTCGAGAGTTTTGCGCTCTTGTGTTCTCGATTCCTGTGCAAGGATCGTGACACATACTTCAAAGTTCTCTCCGTTATGTCTCTGGGTCCTATGCGTGCCTAGCGGGGTATTTGGTCTATTTTTGCCGGCTAGGTGTTCTTTCATGCGGACACAGAGGGGTCTACCCGTTTCGCCAATGTATTCGTCACCACACGTCTTACAGGAGATCAGATAAACTATACCCGAGCTCATGCAATCACCGTCTCTACCACTGGGGCAAATTATGCAATTTTGAGTTGCACATAGACGGTCACATAGGCGGTTACGAACTAGCCGGCGTTTAAGATTGCTCGGTGGTATTTTAACTACGTTTACCGAATTCTCTAAACCCGCCCTTCTTAAGCAGCGTTTTATAGCTGTACTTACATCATTTGAGATGAAGAGTAGGATAAACGGGACCCTTCTATCGCTAGAGTTGTCGTTTGGAGGCCTAGGATTTCCCCTACACCTATCCCATATCGTATTCTATCCTATCCTGTCCCTATTTCCTATCCTATCATCTCCTAATTGTTCGAGGTATTGCAATTTTCTTCGTAAAATCGCACATTGTTTTCTTGTTCTAACGGTTCTGCATTAGTGTAGAGCACTAGTCAGGGAAAGGAAGGCGTTGATTCGAATCTAACCCAACTAGTGGAACTAGTGCTGCCATTCTGATCGGGAAATCGGTTCACCATAGTCATGCGAAAGGTCATGTTTAAAAAAAAGTCGCTCTTGAAAAACCTGTATACTTAAAGAGTAGTTTCACTTCGTACGTCATTTGTTCACTTTTAGTAGAATTTAAATAAGCTTCATTAAGGTCCTCCTCTAGGATCACACCACATTTCTCTCCAAACGGTTTGTTGCTTCATCACCGCTATACTAGCGATGTCGAAATACGATGTGTTGTACTGGGTTCATACCATATTATGGTACCCCACATTGATAAGGAGATGGGCATTTCTTTTCGGAAATACAGTGTAGAGTAAAATGGTAAAGTCCAGTGAGGTTAATGTGGTTAGTTTCTCTCTAGAACAGTTTTAAAAGCCAAAAATGTTGTGGACGTTGTGGTTTTTGGCAAATATGATAAAAAGGATAAAGCTCTCGGCGTTGATTAATCTCTGAAGGATACCCCAAGCATTCGACTTCACTAAGCTTTGTTTGGAGGTGATTCGATGCATATCTGGCCTTTATATTGACTCGCGGTGAGTTGCCGATGTATCGACCCAGTGCTGCTATCCTCCCAGACAAGTCTGGCACCAATTTGCCGACCCCGGAGGGGTGGAAGGCTTGGTAGGCCATGGGTGCAGGAATGGATTGTACTTGTGTTGCAGGGCGCCTCCGACTACTGTGCAACATGCGCTTTGGCAAATATGACATCCGAAGAAAATAAACGGAATTTGCCGATATTCGCTTGAGTAATTCGATGGTTTAGACGTTAAGAGTTTACATCTGAATCATTCACGGAATATTTCAAATAGTAATGCTTAAAATCGACTAAAAGAAAAGATAAAAATCATTGCTTTATTCAACGACATTTGCAACACAGCCGGAAAAAAGAAAGAAGGATTGTGTTCATGAGCGATTTCAAAGAAAGGAACAAAGACGATAACGGGATGACATGCGTAAATGAATAAAAAAATGAAAAGCAGAAATTTTCGTGTTAAAGGGAGGCGATAAGAAATTACAAAAAGTAAAATGCTTAAGGGAAAGAGCTGCTATCATTGTGCACGACTTGAAAACGCCTTATGGATTTCGAACACAATAATTTAGTAAAATGGTGCAATTTTTAGCCTCACGAGAGAGGCACAAGTGGCGTCGTGGTCGGAGACGTTCTGCATTACACATGGGATCGATTCTCGCGCCCCTTGTCCACCAAGCCTTCCATCCTTCCGGGGTCGGCAAATTGGTTCCAGACTTGTCTGGGAGGACAGCAGCACTGACTCAATACATCGGTGGGTGAGCCACCCTGAGTCATTCTAAAGGCCAGATATGCATTGAATCACCTCCAAACGGTGCTTAGTGAAGTCGAATGCATGGCGTATCCTAAGCCCCTATGAGATTGCCTACCCTAAAAGATTGATCAACACCGAGAGCTTTTTTCTCACTTTCCGATACCTCTCTCTCCTATTCCATTTTCTCTCTATCCTTCTCGTTTTTTCCTTGTGAAGATGTGAAGACGCCAATTCAGCGAATCTTTCACCTGCTCGTCGTTAGTGCAATGAAAATTAAAACAAGCTTGAATTGTGGTTTTTTCAGAGATATTGCCGTGATATTCTACTATAAATTCGTACAAAAACCCGATCACGATTCACTTAAGGCAAACCTCTCACCTACCATCCGACTATAACAGACTGGTCGCTAATACATCCGTTATAATAAAACTTATTACGTGACTTATAACCCACCTTCCATATAATTGGGTAAGTTCATTTTATTCATATTCTATGACTTAGACGCACGTTTGGATAAAGCATAAAAACAGATTGTCGTTAATTATTTCCTAAGGGAAGTGCCAAACATAGCTTAATTAGCAGCATCGCATGAGTGATTGGAACCATGCTTGGTCCTAAAAGGACTTGCGAGTGCTGACGACTTAAAGCTTTTAATCCCTCTAGAAAGGTAGTACGACGGCATTTTTCTGATTCCGGAAGGAAAAAGGATTGTTTAGCCTAAAGCGCAGTTGGCTTTCAAACTGTAGTAAATCTACTAAGTTGCTTTCATCTTTTTGTCAAAGACCGAGAATTACCGTAATTTCTCAGGCCTTTAAACCATGACGAGTTCGTTCTTCGTCATTTCTTCGTAAAAATTCATTTTTGATAAATCGTAGCTTTAATATTCAATGCTGCTCTTATTGTATTCAGTTTTCTATGAAGAAGAGCCATCAGCAAAAGTGTAACCACTCTGCATCATTATTTCATTATTTTTCCATCGATTTGTGAATAAATCTCGTTTCGGGCAACGACATGGTTTATTATAAAAAGAATTATTACTCTTTTAAAAACGGTTGTAAACGCTGACAAAACATTCAGCAGTTTGGAACCGATAGATTGCTTAATAACATTATTACTGGAACCGATACCAATCCCATTAGAACAAAAAAAAAGGAAAGAAAATTAAGAGAAATAGATGGCCAAGATTAACTCCTTTACTGAAATAATCTATGCTGTTCATAACTCTCCCAGCACAACTTTTTAGAAATTTGCAGCAAAAACAGTGTTTGATATGGACTGCTTAATTAACCTGTGCTTTTTCTTATAAATTAGCGGACCATCTTCTTATACGCGATCGTATCGCTCGACAAGAAATAATACGGCGTAACAAGTTTTCTTCGTTTTGCCCTTTCATAAAATTTGATTATACAGGTTATCCCATTTAGATCGCACTGTTATATGTAATTCGACCGTCTGGTTAACTAACTGCAGATGTTGCTGTTGCTTTTTAAGAATGCTATCTGTAAGGTGATAACTCTTCCTTCGAGCCAGAAGAATCAACAGTCACGTAGAACGAAGACTTATGGGATCTGTGGTGCTCTCAAAATTTTAGGGAAAAGAGAATTTTCAGCATCTTAATGAGGAAAAAAATAAATGTCTCCAAGAATCCGTCACGCTTACCCACAAATGTGACCATTTCTGCAGATGACAGTTGACTGAATGCGAAACCTTAGAAGAAGTTCTGGTGGTCACACGATATCTGCTGACGATTCATCTGTCTGTACAACGTTTACGGCCTTTCCATTACTGATGGACTCCAGAGCTCTTCCACTACGGCCACTCAGCATTATTTCTCTCTTGTGGTAAAGTGAATTCCATTTGCCTAAACACAACTTCTCCCACTTGTGTTTGCAAATAGTTTGCTGTTTAATTATGGGAATAGTGTGATACTCCTGAAGAAGAAACTCGATTTACAAATGTTCACCATTGTAGTTTGTTTACCATTAATAAGAAGTTCGACCATTGTCAGATGGAAGTCACATTATGAGTAAGCCAATGCAATGTAGAGCTTAGGTAGATACTCCTAGGTGCGTTCTCACTAAAAGTGAAGAATTAAAAAATTTTAAAGTCACGCCAAAATTTTGCTGCTTCTTGTGGCTCTTCAATGAGCGTGGGCTGTAGAAGCGCTATCTCTACCAGGGAAGCAAAGAAAATTTACTGCCATTCACATGGATCCTTCGATAATTACCTGGTTTACGTGCTACAAGCATGGAATGGAAATGAAGAAAAAGTCGAAAAAGTGTACAATTTCCTTGCTGTTAGCGTCTTTTGTCACCGTCAACATCAACAATGGTAGTTGGTTATGAAGAATAATCCAGTTTTTCACACATGAATGACAATTCAAAACAATTTGAGCATTCTCAAGGTGGATAGTGGGATATGGAAAACCTGCCAAAGCATTACCATTGGTAATTTTTTATCAGTAGCATTGATAAGCTAGGAGACGAGAAAGTACTATATGACCGTGGCGGTTTTCTAGAGCTAATGTTTTTTTAAACGACCCATCTTCATATCTACTGTCCGATTCCCAGCATTTAGAGCTAACCCTAGTAGGCTCTGAAAAAGGCGATACTGCCGAAACGTCAGCTAGCGTTGTATTGTATTGTGTTTTTTATGGAAGTAAATGTATGCTGTTTAAAAACCTCGCGATTGCTGAACAATAAAACGACACATTCATAACCCTACTATGTTACAAAACTTCTATCTTTTCAGTCATGAATACTAATTCTTTGTATAAACCGCTTAGCCTTACCACTTTGCTTCTCGGAATACTACTAAAAAGCAAGGAGTTCTATTACCTACCTAGATCTCAACCTTCACTAAGCAGTGCTCCATACATTCATTCGGTGTTATTTCACATTCTTGTGCACACAATAGACTTTTTCTTACCTCCATTCGAATTCTAAACATTTTAGCTTTTTCGTAATAATTACTTAAATATTGTGGTGTGTCGGAGCAAAATGACATTCAGTTGTAACAGATACAATCGATGTTACACCTTTCGTCCTAGGGTTAGTCAGCACAATTTTTTCATTTTCAGCCCACTTGATTCTCAGCGATCTCGTATGTAAGCGACGTTTTTGCTGTATCTCTAAACAAAAAATCGGTGTGTTAAAAAAACGCCGAATTCCCCACTAGAGCCCATTTGAGAACTTGAATATAGTTTATTCTAAAGTTCTTTTTTTAAGAGATACCTCGCTGAAGAAATCATTATTTTTTGGATTTTTAAAAATCAGGTGTTGAAATAAATCGAAATATGAAAAAAACTGATTAAAGCAGCATTCTCTCCAGTAAAAAGACTTAATCTAAATCTCGTAAACAATAACCACCAAACAACTTCTGTTCCTTTCATTTTTCTCAAAAATTTGCTTCAATGTGTCGTTTTCTTGTTCAGCAATCGCGAGGTTTTTAAACAGCATACATTTACTTCCATAAAAGCACAATACAATACAACACTAGTTGACGTTTCAGCAGTATCGCCTTCTTCATGGCAGTCGTCAACCATATGCGACTATATTCAGCTGTTCTAAACTTCCTCATTGGAAGTCACGAAAAAGCGGCTCTGAAGAAGGTGATACTGCCGAAACGTCAGCTAGTGTTGTATTGTATTGTGTTCTTCTACGGAAGTAAATGTATGCTGTTTAAAAACCTCGCGATTGCTGAAAAAGAAAACGACACATTCATATTCCAATGCCGAGGTTAAGAGAAAGTCGATCCTGGGAACAATTTGCTTCTATCCAAAAGAACATTAAGGGACATGAGCCAGATGCTTGGCTTTGATCAAACTGTTGAGAAATACTCATGCGATCAGTTCCATTCTGGAGGTAACTGAATGCACATGCGATCAACACTGTTGCCTGATGGTCCTATTAAGTGAGTGTTACTTATATTCCAAGATGAGTCTAGTACCCATCTGCCGAATGGATCATTTTGCGTGGCCAGTGTGCCGAGTCGGGCAGACTACTACATTCATCACAACCCACCTCTAATCACTCGACAACACTGCACCGTGTTGATCATAAAGCTAAAAAGGTAAAGCTCTCGACGTTGATCAATCCCTGAGGAATACGCCATGCATTCAGCTTTATTAAGTATCGTTGGAGGTGATTGAATGCATATCTGGCCTTTACAATGACTCGCGGCGGCCTAGCGATGTATCAAGCATGTGTTGCTATCCTCTTGGACAACTCTGGTACCAATTTGCCGACCCCGGAGAGATGGAAGACTTGCTTCGCCATGAGCGCGGAGACTGATTGCACGTAGGTGTTGCAGGGCGCCTCCGGCCACTGCGCCACATGCGCCCTGTTGATCATAAGGCTTCATAAAATGAGCTACAGTGTAAGTCATTAATTAGGTCTTTTAATAAAACAATAACACTTACCACTTACCAATAGCGTACACTTAATAACATTAGATACAATCAATTACATTTGATGTAACGATTTTTTCGCATGTGCCTACGATTTCATCAGTCTTTAACGGCTAAGCTGATGGTGATAGTCTTCTACACTGAAGCTGTTTGCGCCACACAGCTCAGAAAAATGCACCGGTTCTAGATTTAGCTGTCTATGACATTGTACAGTTGGAAAAAGAGCTGTAAAGTCAAGCGAAGGGTTTAGCTCGTTGTACGCAGTCAGGAAAACGATCTTTCTTCGTAAGCTACTCAGCATTGTGTCGTTTTCTTGTTCAGCAATCGCGAGGTTTTTAAACAGCATACATTTACTTCCATAAAAACACAATACAATACAACGCTAGGTGACGTTTCGGCAGTATCGCCTTCTTCAGAGCCTGGAAGGGTATACTGATATACAATCTACTAGGCCAAACGCTTCAATAACACTTACACAAAGACGAAAGACTCTTTGGTAATTACACGATCAACAACTTCTCGAAAAACCCACCGCTTTTTCGTGACTTCCAATGAGGAAGTTTAGAACAGCTGATTATAGTCGCATGTGGTTGACGGCTGCACCATCCCACATCAAAAACCGATGCGAACGTACGGGATCAGGTCGCGTATGACCTCCGGGCATTCGCCCCTGCTATTCATTGAAGGGTTTTGGCATTGATCCAAAAAGCCTCTAGGAGTTTTCGCGCTGGTGTTTTGGACTCCTGTGCAAGGATATTGACTTTTACTTCAAAATCGTCTCCGCTATGTTTTTGTATCCTATGCGTGCTTAGCGGGGTGCTTCGTCTTAGTTTTCGTTTGCCATCTAGGTGTTCTTTTACACGGATACACAAAAGTCTGCCCGTTTCGCCAATATATTCACCTCGCAATTATTACAAGAGACTAGGTATATCGTACCTGAACTCATGCAATTGCCGTCCCTGCCGTAAGAGCAAATTACGCAATTTGTTGTTTCACACAGACGGTCATACAGGCGGTTGCGAACTAATTGGCGACGTAGAGTAGTCGGTGGTATTTCAACTATCGCTACCGATTCCTCTAAACCTGCCCTTCTTAAGCATCGTTTTATANGCAAATTACGCAATTTGTTGTTTCACACAGACGGTCATACAGGCGGTTGCGAACTAATTGGCGACGTAGAGTAGTCGGTGGTATTTCAACTATCGCTACCGATTCCTCTAAACCTGCCCTTCTTAAGCATCGTTTTATAGCTGCGCTTACTTCATCGCTTATAAAAGGCAACATAAACGGGACTTTCTTTTGGCGAAGTGTTTCGCGTGGGCGCGTCGCTCTCCTTCTAAATTTATCGCGTGGGGTTACTATTACGTAGCTATTGGAGACGGCTATTTGCCGAGCCAAGTCGTGCGATTCCTCCTTTAGTTCCATGGTAGTACACATAGACGTGGCTGTTCGAAACATATTTCTCACAATCGCCCTCTTTGTGTGTGAAGGATGGAAAGAAAGGAAATGAACAAGGATGTTCTTGTTACTTGGCATTCGATACCACTTTGTCAGGTAACCGCTACTTGATAGGTTTATTTGGACGTCCAAAAACGGAAGCCAGTTTTCTCTCGGTTTCTCCCGGGTGAACTTTATGTACTCGGACATATTCCAATGCCGAGGCTAAGAGAAAGTCGATCCTGGGAACTACTACTCAGCATTGTCGTTGTGTACTAAGATATATTAGTTTATTTCTATGACAACTTATTCATTTAACCTATGCTGCCATGCATGGTTTTATGCCAATTTTTTTTCCTTTTCACCACTTTTATATTTTTACGCCATGATTAATTAAAAGGATTATTCCACACCTAACCCGAATGTTCCACTGAAATCGACCGCATCCTATGTCCAACGACTCGGCAGTTCCTGGAAGATAAGTGATGAAACCGCAAGAGATTTTTTTCCGTCATGTTTAAACACCTCATAACCCACCGCACCAAGTGGATAAACCTATTTGCGCCCCAAATTTCTACACCTACTTATAGAGTTTCCCTCCTCATGCTTAGAAGAACTTAGTATCTATTTATTTACATGATCCTATCCTACATATTTTGTGGACCCCTTCATACGACCAATCATGAACGAAGGTGATCGGAATTCAGCCAAAGCTCTGCTGCTTCTTGGGGATTCTGTCTTTTTCTGTTCACGGCGCTGAATACTGATTGTTATCGAGTGATTCTAAAAGATTGTTCAAAAATAAAGGAGCGTTTTTAACAATATTGTTTAAAATACCATAACTTGCTCGAAACAAAACTTAATTTCTAGAATAAAATTTATTTAAATCTGCAAATTTTTGAAAGAAAAACAAGTTTATTTATTCCAGTCGCATAAAATTTTGAAGTTCTGAAAGCGATGAAATCGTTGAAGGCATTTTTTGCGTCATCGCTGTCGACGAAGTATTTCTCGAGCAAGCAGTTGTCAAGATGCTTGAAGTGATAGTCGGTAAACGAAGGGTCTGATTAATATGGCGAACGAGGAAAGGTTTCGTAGCCATCTCGTTCAACTCTTGTAGTGTTGGTTCCTCAACATGAGGTCGGGCGTTGTCGTGGAGAACAATTGGTCCTTTTCTGTTGACTAATACCGGTCGCTGTTGTGCGATTTTACGTACATTAAGTCGATTTATTGGCAATACTTCTCTTCCGTAATCGCTTCGCCCTGATTCAAAAAGCTGTGGTGACTCAGCCCGGCTGCAGACCACCAAATAATCACCATAACCTTTCTTCGTGCAATTTCGGCTTTGGGAAGTGAGTTGAACGTCGCCTGTTGTCCTACAGAATGCACTTCTCATCGCATATCACAATTCGATCAAGAAAAGGATCGGTTTTGTTCTTCAGAATAAAAGCAGACAGCACTTAAAAACGGTGATTTTTCAAATTATCGTTTAATTCGTGGGTCGCTCATTTGTCGTGTTTTTTTTTGTCGTTCCTGCGCGATTCAAGTGAGTGGAAATTGTTCCTGTGCTTACGCCAAGCTGTTCTGCAAGCTCTCGAACAGTTCTTCGCGGGTTTGCTTCGGCTGGTGCCTTCAGTCGTCGTCTTCAATTTCATTGGGGCGTCCGCAGCCTTTCTTTTCCTCGAGGTGGAAATCACCAGATCGGAACTTTCGAAACCATATTTGCACTATTGAATTACCAACAGTACCTTTACCCCGAACTTCGTTAATGTTTCGAGCAGTGTGCTGCACTACGACTGAGTTTGAACTCCTAAAAGAAAATTGGACGAAAATTCGTTTTGACATCTAAAATATCAAGGCTCAAGATTGGAAAAAAACCAACTTTTGATAAAATACAAAGGGATGATTAGAAAAAGCATTAAATCAGCATTCTAACAATGTATAATATTACAAGGTGCAAAAAATATTTTCCGGTAAAAGATACATTAAAATGATAAAAATATGTTTCCACAAATTGTCGTTTTTCTAAGCCAACGCGAGGTCAGTATAGATGTTCGTATTGTTGCTGTTGCCTTTGTTCAACAATGGCTGACTTTTCGGCGACTTCGCCTTCCTCGGAGCTTGGACGTGTTATATGTTACAGTAGCCCTACAGTTCGGTGGCTTGCATACTCATATATAGATCATTCGATAACTATGAACGTTTGTGCAGCTCGGAAAACTGTGTAATTTGTTCTAAGAGAATGGACGGGAATTGCACGAGTAATATACTTGATCTTATGTAAGACATGAAGTGGCGAATACATAGGAGAAACTGGTGGAGCACTTTCCCATAAAAGAGCGCCCAAATGGAAAACCTAAAATTCCACAAACCACTTTTTTGCGTACATATAGGGCAAAAAAGCACAGTGGTGATGATTTTGAAGTGAATGTCCGGATCCTAGTGCAGGAATCTAAAACAACAACGCGCAAGACTCTCGATGAGCTTTGGATAAATTTCAAAAGTCCAAAAATGAACCGGAAAGACAAATGCATCACTATCACCCGTTATAGGTCACCTTGGGATAATTTTTTGATGCACATCCCCGCGGGTGGATCTCACTCACCATCCTCGTGGAAAACTCTCGGGTGGTCCAACTGCTAAGTGGATGGTTTTTGAAAATTGGCTCCTTTTCATATGCTAGGCCTTCGTTCATAAGATGAATTTCACCTACTTGTGAGCATACTGTTACACGTGGTACGTCCAGGCTCTGAGGAAGTCGAGTCGCCGAAACGTCAGCCATTGCTGGACAACGACAGCAACAACAATAAGAACAACTATACCAACCTCGCGTCGGCTCAAAAGAAGGGCAGTTTGTAAGTACATATATACAGATATATCGATTATTATGCCTAGGTTTATAAAAAGTCAATCTTTTGAGTTATTAAGATAATAAATATTTTAAACCTCCCAACGGATTTTGCCGCCTCACCGTGGCTGCGAGGTGTTTGTGGGTGTCGGACTACTATGTACAGCGAGAGATTCATCTTCTGGCAGGGTCTCCCAAGCTGAGAAGGAGTCTGGAGTTTTCCACTATGGAGCCCAGCAAAGAGTAAACGAATACCAAGATCCACCACCGTCCTGGTATCAAAGTCGCATGGTGGTAAATCTCATTCTGATCTACAAGGGCTGTAACTGCCCGTGATGGTGATGACCTGGGGCAGACTTTGGCCAGGCTGACCTCGAGACTCCAAGAAACCATAATGGCTTAACCAGCAAAGAAAAATGGAGATTATGCTGGAGCTTGCACAGCCAGTGAGGTCGGGCCGTTCAAGCATTCAAGTATCAAGTAAGTAAATATTTTGAAACGCTCAATTATTTCTGAACGATTTGATATCAAAAATCCCACTATAGCTTGCTAGAGTGTTCCGATGTTCTTATTACAGGAAGTTTCCTACCTTTTTAGACTGAATGAATTTCTTCTCTGGCGAGATCGATACTACTTTGCCGACTCCGAGGGATAATGGGCCTGGTTGACTCAACAGAATCCAACTAACGACCGTTATTGCATGCCGCCTTTAGCCACTGCACTTCTCACGCTTTCAATATGCCATAGATTTGCTTAGAACAAGAGTTCTTTTCAGTTTTAATACGCTTTATTCATTCTTCAATCATTTAACAAGAAGTCCGAAGTGGAGCCTCGTTTCTTCTCTTTTTTTGGTGCTTTCACTAGTTTTCGGTTCTCTCTGCTCTTTAATGATCATTCTTCAGCTAGTTAGTCAGCATTCCGTTCGTCCGTCGTCGTAATCCATAACTATAACAGTGTTCTTAAACGTAATCCAGTTCCATAAAAACCTCCATACTTCGTACCCTAACTGCCTAACTGTTCCAAAAAGAACTCTGAATTCCTTAAAATGAGTAAACAACGTAATGTCTGACTTTACGAAACCATGGGTTACTCATGAAAGATAAACAGCGGAAACAAGAGCAACTGCAATCACAGGTATTGATTTTTAGCTTTCTTCTTTATTTTTTGAACTGTTGTGTTTTTGATAAACACGGTTGTTTAGCGTATAATCAATAGATAGGTAGAAATGTCAATCGGAAATTTGACCTGTTCCGCAAATATTTTTAACAGTGGAATGAAAAAAGTTTATATAATTTGGAATGTAAACGTTTAAAATTATGAGAAAAGAATGAAAACCTTATTATCTCAATACTTTTTTTTGCGCGGATCGTCTTTAACGTATACTGTACGGATCCCAGCATCTCTCACATTCTATTCGCCCCGCTTTCATCCACCAACCATGAAGATTTTCCAACTTTATTTACGTGTTGCTTCGGCTGCTGCTTGAGGATTTTCGTTTTATTCTGAATGTCGTAAAACTCTGGTCGATTCTGCGATTCGATTCTGCCTGGAGTCCTTAGATAGCGAGCTATAGCGTTCCCACTAGGATTGCACAGAATGCACTTTCTCTAGACAAGTTCGACATCAATTTTCCGACCACGCAGAGAGGATAAGCTTAGACAGCTCGTAGCGGGATCGAACCAATATCATGCTCGTGATGACCGTAATCACTGCCAGCGCTACTGTGTGGCCAGGGGAATATGGGTCATGCAGTGTTTCCCCAAGAATCTCGGCACTAAATGTGTTTTAGAATTATCACGAACGAATATTTTTTGTTCCGCTCTCCGTTCCGATGTTACAGTCTGTTATTTCTGCTCCACTAGACAATGATCATAAAGTAATAGGAACCGGTTCGCCATCATTTCCGCCCTTGTTCTTGTTCATACTTGGCCTATAGAAAAAGTTACAGAACTTACCGATACCATCATCATCCTAGCACAGCAATGTAAAACGTAAAAGTATAGTAAGTATTAGCGTAAAAGCGTAGCATAAAAGTTCGAGGTATTTTGGATAAATTCCAAGAATCCAAGGAGTACAGCGTGGAGTGCCTCGTTATCACGTATGATTTCTCGTACCATCTCCGACCGTTATTTTGATGTGAGAGAGGAACATTTCCCATTATTGTGAATTCTATACCATTCGTCTCCACGCGGATGGCTTAGTGAAGGTCTCACAGGCAATGACGCCGGTGGAAACAAGTATTTTAGCTTTAAAGCGATTTAATAAGCTTTCCTAATCTTTCTACTAAAGTCGTGTACCAACTAACCGACAGTTAACGTAATTTTCTAGGCTACGATAAAGCGGAAATTTGCCAAAACATCGGCAACTATTAAAAAGTAGTACATAACCAGGCCGCGCGTTGCGCAGTGGTCGGAGGCGCCGTAAAATACACGTGGGATCGAACTCCGCAACAACAGCTCACAAAGCCTTCAACCTTCTCTGGTCGGCAAATTGGTACCAGACCTGTTTGGGAGGATAGCAGCGCTGGCTCAATACATCGGTAGGGCACTGCGAGTCATTGTAGAGGCCATATATGCAATCAGCTACCTCCGACGAACACCACTGAAGTCAAATGCATGGCAAATCACTCGGGGATCAATCAACACAGAGAGCTTTAATTTTTCATATAACTATCTCGTGTGCTCATCAACAGAAGAGCAAATTGGTCATTGCCGAGGCCAAAGGGAAGTCGGTTATAGAAATGAAGAAATTGCTTCTATTTTACTTGGTGCAAAACTCTTTCATAAGTGCGCTTAAGTATAGGTTTTCTCATTCAAATTTTCTGCCGATTATCCTCAGTAAAGTACAAGTTCTTTTATCCTTTCCAACAGTCTCTTTTTTACCAATCAGAATAACTAAATGAAGAAAAAGACTGAGAATTGATGATACTTTAAAAAAATTCAGCCTCGAAAAGGTTTTATTACTTATAGTGCCCAAAATTTAAAGAAGAAATTGCAGAACGTATTCCTGATTTCTGTTTTTCTGCGCCATCGCTTACTTTTTCACAACAGGCAATTTCAACGGGCGTCTGCGATGAGGTAGTATGAACTGAAAAATTCATTGCCTTCCGTTTCTAGGCTCTTTGTTCCGTCGATCCTGTAGTGGACCTTTGAACCAAACTTCTAAAGCCTTACAAAGATTGCACAGGCCATCGAACTCTTTGGCAAACCATCGAAAAAAACATAGAGTTCGGAAATGCTATCGTTTCCGTTCGTCACAGAATTGTGTTGAGTTCATGCAGTGCTAAGGCCACTACACCATTTTCTGGTAGTACAAATGTTATATTGAGTCTTAGCCATGTACTGTGGGCAACACATTATAATATTGTAAAGCTGTAGGTTTTGTAAATGTCAAATTGGAAAGATCATCGACATATTGCTTCATCGATGACGAAATAAGAGGTCGTTATGAGAATTTTCATTACCCTAGCCTTTTTGCATCATCGCCTTCTTCAGAGAAGAAATGATTCGAGTTGACTGTCTACAGCCGTCCCTCCCTTTTATGTGGGCCTTCGGAGTCGTATCGAGTCGAACCCGACGGAGTGGACATTGTTTGAGTGAAACAACGTCGTCAACAATATCTTTTACGCAAGATTTTTTTATTTTTCTATTTGACTCCTCTTAAAATCTACTACGCGGAACCCAGCACTTCTCAATTCATTTCGTCGCATCCATTGTCCACTAAGATCTTCCACCTTTACGTGTGGCTTCGGTTGCTTCCTGAGGATTTACATTTAATCTTGAATGTCGTAGAATGTTGGTCGAGCAATTCTCTCTGGAGTCCTGAGATAGCCAAGCTGGAGCGTTCCCAATTGGATTGCAGAGAGTGATTTTTCCCCAGACAAGTTCGGTACCAATTTCCCGACCACGGAGAGATGAGAGCTTTGGATGGGTCGGAGCGGAATCTAACTAGCACCATGCTCATGATTACGGGGATCGCTACCACTGTGCTATCAGCTCCTTTTACACAGGATTTTGCAACAATAGTGTGAGAGCTCATCAACAATGTGGTGCACTAAGTATTCATATCAAGATTAAACGAAGGTTACAGAAATGGATAACGTTAACAGAGCTTGAGAGTAATGCAGTATGTTATACCAAAATAACAAGTTCAGGTTGGAATAAAAGATCAATGTACTCTGTTTCATTGATAAGCTAACACGAAGTTGCTACCAAATATTTACTGGACTAACACGTCTCCGTCTTTCTCAGAGCCGACGATCTTAGTCGATGGTTCACAGTTGCTAGTCTTCGCGATGTCCTGTCTTTCTATGGACCATCGACTCGGATCATGGGCTCTGAACAAGGCGAAGACATCGAATGTTGGCAGAATAATTATCTGGAAACAACCTCGTGGTAGCTTGTCGATGAAATAATGGTATTTTATTCCCAACTTTTCATTTTACATAACCTTTCATCACGCGTACTGTGGGATGTCAACACTTCTTTACTTGATTCGTTTCTTCGCATCCGTCTTCGAAAGTTTTCAGAGTTGTGCGGTTCCCGCTACCGCTTATGGATTTTGGTCTTTTGTTTGAATGTCCTCGCATGGCAAAGCCTCGCTAGAGCGTTTCCAAGTCCTCATCACAAGCAAGCGCTATATTTTGTGAATTAGTGAAAGCGAGTTAACCATTAGATAATTCTGATGCCACTCTCCTAAGCACGAAGGAATGTCCTTTCGTTGGCTGTGTATGGGATCGAACAACATCGAACTACGTCTTCGCCACCACTATTCCGCAGCAGTACCACTGCACCATTCGCACACCAATAATATCACCTTTTACGAAGGAAATTTCTTTGATTCAAAAAAACAACGCCCCGAACATTTTGAAGAAACAGAAAGTTTGAAGAACAATCTTAACCCTTTAATTTACTGCCTTTTTCTTTTTAATGGCAGAGCTTTTTTTTAAAGAACAATGTTTTTCTGCTGCTGAATTGTGAAAACCAGGAACCGCTTAGTAATTTACGTTGCACGCTCCATTGCATACAAGACATAAGGCTCTTATAGTGCACCTGGTAAGCGTTCCCACGCACGTCGTCGTTGGTTTCTATGCCACGGTTTGAGCTAACTAAATCGTCCGTGGTTCCACATACGTATATTTGTACTAGACGTTCCTTTGAATAAAAATTTTACTTCTTCATTCACAATGCCATTGAGTTATATTGGTGGCTTTCCTAATCACTTCTATAAAAAAGATGTTCAGTAAAAGCTTGATCTTCGTAATAATGCTCATTGTTAATATGATGCGCAGTATACTGGTTCCACTCCAACAGAGAGACAAATGTGTAATCACCAGGGCACTTCATCAAACCACTGTAAGTCGCTATATAAGAATGTTCACTCAATTACACCTACGAAGCTACGAATGGAGTTGAATACATAACACATTCCTAAACGACTGATGAACACTGGATACATTCTAGTCCATTTTTTATAGAAAAATTCATCTAGATTGTTTCAAAAAACTGAGCAAAGCAGAAATTTTTTGGAGGAAGCGCTAACGAAGATTTTGGATATGAAAGCGGTGAGATACCCGTTAGACCACTAGTGTATTTGCAAGAAGGAATTTCTTTTCCTTACGGTTCACACGTAAGGACAATGATCCACTTAAAAACGACAACAGCACAACCAGACAGCCGCCCACCTCGCTCCCAGCTAGTCGGCTAATCGACGTCAAACAAGTTTCTCGTCAACGGTCGCTTCTGTGCCGATAGAGTTAATCATTTCCGTATGGAACGTGTTTTGTCATTATTTAAGCTTCAAAGAAGCTTTCCATTTTTTCCATAGCAAAGGTGGACGACAATTCGATTCATTACTGCAGTCAAGTTCGACACGTGATGTGTTTCCTTCTACTGATATAACCCATCTTCACGTTTAGGGGATCCCAGAACTCCTTTCATCCGAATTGTTGACTTGCATTGATTGTCCACAATGATGCGTGTGCAATCGGATAAAACTTTGCGATTCATTCCTTCTTTTCCGTGGATGTCATTGACTACTTTTTAAGTAACTTCCTTCTGGAATGTCGGATAGCTCCGTTGACATCTCCTCAGATCTTTATCACAGCCAGACTCCAGCCCTTGTGTATCGCCAAGAAGTTTTCGTTGGCAAATTTTGGGTCAATTTATCAAGAAATAATGAGTTAGTGTCTTAGGAGGGTGGGACAGAACTAGACACTAGGATGTATTACACACGTGATCTCTAGCCACTACGTTCCCCACCATCAAATATTTGTTTACTGAAGTATGCGACCGCTTAATAATGTAGCGAGCAATGTCTTCGCTTGTTTATATTCTCCTAGAAGTAGCTGTTGCTTTTTTTACTTCTTTATTCACAATGCCATTGAGTTATATTGGTGGCTTTCTTAATCACTTCTATAAAAAAGATGTTCAGTAAAAGCTTGATCTTTGTAATAATGCTCATTGTTAATACGATGCCCAGTATACTGGTTCCACTCCAGCAGAGAGACAAATGTGTAATCACACTATCCGGTTAGTGATAGACAAGTTTGTTTTCAGTGATTTGTGGATTAGTGTTTGTTATCAGTCTCCAAGTGCGCGTTTGGCGCAATGGTCGGAAGCGCCTTGCAACGCACACGTGGAATCGATCCCCGCTCCCATGGCCCGCCAAGCCTTCCATCACTTCGGCGTCGGCAAATTGGTACCAGATTCGTCTGGGAGGATACCTGCGCTGGCTCGATACATCGGCACTCCACCGCTGGTCATTGTAAAGACCAGACATGCATTCAATAACCTCCAACGATGCTTAATGAAGTCGAACGCATGGCGCATCCTTAAGGGATTGATCAACGCCGAAAGCTTTGTCCTTTATCCTTTATCCTTTATTAGTCTCCAAATCCCTGAGCTCCGTTGATTACCACATAAAGGGCACTAAATCCAGCTCCACTTCGCTAAAAAAACTTAGATACTGTATTCAGTTTGTTTCATTCAATTTCATTCACTTCCTAGTGCTTGAAAAGAAAAAACGATATTTTCCTCCAACGGAATGAGCAATTCAACGAAGTATAGGTACTTTAGAGCATTCTATCTATACGCACTTTCATCCGGCCTTTTATTTCTCCGTTAAGTCTGAACATCTATCTCTTCCTGCCCAATTTGTTTTTTCTAGTACTCTGTAACTTCTCCATCTTTTTCGTTTTATCTCATTTTATTTTACTATTTTAAAACTGCAATAGGTAGCCGTTATTTTATGTATTTTCAAAGTTTTTTAAAAATAATACTGATGCGCAGTAGCTAGACATTTATTCCAGTAGCACTACGACCCTAATCCGGTCAAAACGGGCACTTCATCACTCCAAGATCAGCGATGCAGCATCGAGCTTGTTTGAGAAAATTTCCTTTCAGTGGAAAAAACAACCAGCGAATGCCTGCGGTTCAGAGTTGTGAAGATTCTAGCGAAGTTACCCAAAAATTCTAGGAACATTTAATACAAGCACTATTCAACTACATTCATGACGAAGACAAAGTCTTCAATAAGCACAAACACCTAAACTTATTAGCAAATTCACAAGCTCTAGAATTGAACAATGTAAGAGAATGAGATGAATTAACCTCTTCACAACCGCGTCCATTTTCTTCGCGTGTCGGGCTCGTCGGACAGCGTGTCATTGGAGTGGAGATCGAAATGCGCATTGAAAACAAGATATGCGCTCCGAAACGCATAGCAGCGGGATGCGCATGGTCGAGAGAAGCGCCAAGATACCCGAACTATATTAGGAGGTGTACTATATGAAAAAATAACGGTTTACTGGAGGCTCATGTGCTATCCACCTCATCAACCGAGGCCCTCGCTCTGCTTTTCGCTCAGCTAGTTCTAATAACACAGACAGAATCTTAACTCTTTTATTTACTGCCTTTTTCTTCTTAATGGCAGGTTATGTTTCGAATTATAACTGGTATGAAATGCTGAGATATTTGACAATCCCGTTGACGGGTGATTGCTGATGGCAAAAAGATCGATAGAACTAGCTGAGATACATGTAAAGCGAAGGACCCGGATGGTGTAGTGGTGAAGTGCGCTGCTCCCCGGTAAGGATAACAGCGCGTGTTCGTTCTTCACTGCATACACCTGTGGTCCGGAGTTTTGCAAATATCTCAGCATTTCATACCAGTTATAACACAGACAGAGTTAAAAACTAATTAACTAACTAACTTGGATGGATGTAAAAGGCACACCAAAGACCTCGTTTATTGGTGGGAAGCACGTGAATTCCTTATTTTCGCGGGTGCTGGTTCGAAACCTAGTTAAGATGTCGAGTTTTGCTCGTATCACAGCATTCCTATGGTTGTATTTCGCAAAGTGCTCTTCCATAAAAAAGATCAGTAGGCAGAATAACAGGTTAAAACAATTCTTTTTGCTTCAGTGGGTTTTACATATAGGTTATCAAGTGCAACAAAATTTTTTTCTAATGTGCTATTTACTACAATAATTTCACATATTTCTCATATGCAGGACATGGTCATTTTCTCACGGAACAACATTAACCCGTACTTTTTCGTTCTCGTTTAATTGAACTTTTGTACTATAGTAAATCCCATGACTGACTTCCTACAATATTAACCTCGGCATTGATCAATAAATCACTGTTTTTTTCAATGAGCAAAATACAACGGTATAACAGCATTGATTAGCATACAATAGTCGATGTTTCGGCGGTTTCGCCTTCTTCAGAGCGTGGAAAAGTCAAAGTGACATGACATCTACTCAGCCAAGCATTTTCACACCCTCGGCAGTTAAAAATTTACACATAACTCTGAATTTGCGTAATAAACAGGTTCTTTTACACACCCACCGTCTAATTCGTTGTTTTTTTTACTGTATTCTATTCAATATGTCCTATCTAGCTGTGTGGCATGCGGTCAAAACAGTGTAAGAACGGACATTCCCCTCATGCCAAACTGGAGTTCTCGGGATGTTCGAGTGCAAAACATTTTGCTTAAACCCAGCAGATTCTTTACCGATGATGATCACTTTGCCGTTCATTAGAGTCATACGCTCTCCGTTCGTCAATTTTCTATCCAACGACTTTTCGTTTTGCTGAAGGAACCGCGAAACTGTTACTTCCCAAATCTCCGCATAATTTTTTCCCTATCGATTTTATCTTCAATTTTTCTTCCATATTAACCGGATAGTAAACGTCTCAGCACCGCACGTCTATTACTGATAACTTGCTTTCATCAATACATTCATGAACAAGTTAACCCTTTCGGCGCCTGCTAATATTGCATGCCTTTCGGACCATTAACAAAACTTGCCCTCATGTTTTTCTTGTCGCCAATTAATCAACTTTCTTTGATTCTGGCATTACTTATTATTCTAATCCCATACAAACCACAACCGTTAAACATCACAAATGCAAAAGTAAACCGGTTTTAACTGACATTGTTCTTCTTCGACGACCAAAACAATCAATTGAAAAGGAACGGCTTCTTCTTCGAGACCAAAACAATCAAATGAAAAGGAACGGCAGCGTCTTGTTTCCATTTAATGCCCAATAAATCGTGAAAACATTTAGCAATTTAGTCAGCAACATATTGAAAGAATCTTTGGGAAAAAATACCATCCCATTAACCACAACGTGTTCCATATTTGGCTCACAAGCGCCATTTTCATGTTGCTTGCGTAGTGTTACTGATTTACCATTCACTTCATCTTAAATGGGAAAAAACATGGATGCTCAAATATAATATACAGTGAGGTTTTCGTGACTTCCACCTACAAGTCACAGCTAAGGGTTAAGCTATAGCACGACGGAGTAACGTTCAGTGTTTTTTAGCTAACAGAAACGATAAAAAAGAAAGATATGTAATGCTCTTAGTGCACTTAGAGCAACTATATCTCTACATATAAGGTGACGCGGGCAGAGGCAGTTTATATTGCTACTAATAGGGATGGCACTGGAACATTTTTCATGAGGGCTGACCACCGATTTGCTGTCACCTAATTTCAAATACTCACTTCCTTCGGAAATTCGTTTTATTTTTATTGACTGCTTATAACAAGCAAATTTAGCTTTGATTTCTTTCTACCATTTTTTTAACTCATAGCATATTACTCCTTTACGATTTTCAGCTTTTTTTTTACAGCTTTCGCATGCACTAAAGATGTCAAGGTACTTTCGAAGCTACCGAGGCGGTATAGATATGTTTTTCGTCCATCTGTACCCTAAAAGTTTTTGACGGGTTTAAATAAATTTTCTATTATTAGCATTCTTTCTACTGATTATGGAGAACGGAAATGGTTAGGAATGCCGAGCAATACAAGCGTAGTCGCCTGTTTGGCACCACTGTTGAACAGCCGCTACTCCCATTCACGCAAGGCCGAAAATTTGTTAACTTGTCCCGTAAGAGCTGTTCATGATATGGTAGCTACCTTTAGTGAAGGCTTGGAAACTCTTTACCAGAGCCTTACAAATAATAATAGGAATCAAATCAATTAGTCTGCTAAGTACTTGAATGTTTCGATATCTAGCTCACAAGTGAAGAGCGGTTAAAAATGCTTTTTGCACCAATTTCTCCCTGTAATCGTCACTCACTGGTCGTCTTATTGCATGGGTTCGGCTATGGACTGACGATTTACTGACATCCCTTTTTATGGAATTTTAAAGCTGTGTGTGATTTTTCCTGGATTGCCGTGATAGCATTCCTGAGCCATTAGAAGATGTTCACTACCAGGAGTATCCGATCCTTGTGGTTGGGAGCAATCTTGCGAGTGAGATTCTTCTAAGGTGGCAGCGAAACCAGGGATTGATAGAAGAGGCTATAATTAAGAAAAACTTTGTGAAAGCTGTTTTCTTACCCTAATGACAATGACGAGCAGCTTTCCTTCTCCAATCCTTTTAGATTTTCTATTTCATCCCATGTTGACGAAAATTCTTGCAACAAAAAATCTCAATTTATCTGCTTTTATATCGACAGCTTGAAAGAAAAAAAATGAGCGAAGTTTTTTTTTGGCTCTCATGCTTTTGTGCGGCGTAATTCCTGAATTCGCAGGGGCATCATCCATCCTTACGATTCCCTTTTGTTCAGTATTAGACTTTGTGCCTTCCTTTTACACTACATCTACTTCTCTTTTATAAAGAATATCCTCTAACGATCACTTTTATTTTCATTCATTATGAAACTTGTTCTGTAGTTGGACAGAAGGATAGCACGGACATGTTTTCCTGTCTCTTCGGTAGAAACCGTTTTTGTTGTTGCTGAACCACTTCAAAACCGCCTTCAAGTCTTTTTTCATCCTTTTGAAAACTCTGCTATGAGGAATAGTAAATATTTCTAATGTCGCTACATCTTTAATGACTTCAATTAATTAATCAACTTTTAAATCATTTTTTGATACAATCGACGGAATGCGCCATGCTTCCAATTGCATTCGTAACGTCGTAGAAATGATTGGATGCACATTTGTTTGAATGATAATTTACAGTGGGCCACTTAGATATAGCTGAGCGCTGTCATTTTTTTTAGAAATATCTGGCGAAGGTTTGCTGATCCTAGAAAGAAAGAGGACTTCGTTCCTCAGGGTGTGCATTGTACCAACGGTGTATATTGCAGGTTAGGTCTCACCACTACACAACATACGCTGCATTAAAAGCATTATTAATAAGACAGAAAAGATTGAAGCATAGTAAATGGAGATGTATGATCTAAAAAAAGAAGTCTAAAAAGAAAAAAAGGCTGTTGAGCAAAAATCCCATGAACAAACGCCCGCAGTCGAACCGTCTGCCGATTTGCTGCCCTGTTTTCATTTTTTCCCCTGCCGTTTTTGTTTCTGTTTTGCTTTGATCATTGCCTGATTTATAAGAAACGCCTCACTTTAAGAGTGTTTGTGTGGGTTTTCTCATATTTTATTCTATTAGTTGGCTATAATTCCTGACGCGTTTGTGCCGACTTTTGTGTGACAACCGAACACCGAACACTTCAGAATGCTGGTGCTCTACTGGGTCGTCATTGTTTTCGCAACTCTTGATGAAGCCAAGTGTAACTTGCTTGAAGTAAACGGTTTCCACTGTAAACATCAGAATTCTATGCGATTGGATCGTTCACTTCATGGTAGGCCGCATAAGACCACGCCACCATTTGAATTTTATGTGATCGACGAAGAAGGCAATGAAAGCGATACCTATGAACCTGGAAAAATTTATCGACGTAAGCATTTTCGAGCCTTTCCTTTGTTATTTACCGCTTTTTCAGATTCACTGAATTCTTCTTAGAAACTCTTTGATTGTATATGACTCTGATTATCAATTTTTTACCTGTACCACTTATCGTTATTTGATGGTCTAGTGACTCGTGCGGGCGCCAATAAGTCTTCCACATCTTCCTTTCACGTTTAGAGGTAGCGCAGTGGATTTCGTTCGCTCTAGGAACTCTTTGAGCATCATATCCTCCTTAGAGGCTTTTCGTGAAAAACTCTGGGCATCAGATAGGGGGTGTTTCTGCAGTGTCTCCCACGACCGACTTTCTATTAACCTCGGCATTGATCAAGTAATTCTTCGTATTTTTGTTGAGCAAACGCGAGGTGTTATTATTCTTTATTCACGAATGAGCTGACGTTTCGGCGGATTTCGCCTTCCTCAGAGCCTGGAAAGGTCAAGTTGACAGCAATCTACTTGGCCAGACGCCTCCATAACCAAACAAAGAAACTCTAAACCAAGATTTCAATCACATTGAACACAGCTTTGCACACTCACCGCTTTCTATGAGGTCTCCACTAAGTATGTCACGTAGAGACCAACCGCACAGAAATCACATGGAAGTATAATGTGCCCCTCACATCAGAAAAGCAGTTTTATATACTGCCCTATATCACGCGTGATAATGAGGCATTCTTCCCTGCGGTTCATTTTCGGATTTTTGGAATTAATCCAGAGTGCCTCGAGAGTTTTTCGTGCCTGTGTTCTTGATTCGCGTGCAAGGATCGTGACACATACTTCAAAGTCCTCCCCGTTATGTCTCTGGGTCCTATGCGTGCCTAGCGGAGTATTTGGTCTATGTTTGCCGGCTAGGTGTTCTTTTATGCGGACACAGAGGGGTCTGCCCGTTTCGCCAATGTATTCGTCACCGCACGTCTTACAGGAGATGAGATAAACTATACCCGAGCTCATGCAATCACCGTCTCTACCACTGGGGCAAATTATGCAATTTTGAGTTGCACATAGACGGTCATATAGGCGGTTACGAACTAGCTGGCGCTTAAGATTACTCGGTGGTATTTCAACTACGCGTACCGAATTCTCTAAACCCGCCCTTCTTAAGCAGCGTTTCATAGCTGTACTTATATCATTTGAGATAAAGGGTAGGATAATCGGGACCCTTCTATTGCTAGAGTTGTTGTCTGGAGGCCTAGGATTTCCCCTACATCTATCCTGAGCTACAGTTTCGTAACCATTAGAAATGGCTATTTGCCGTGCCAAGTTTCGGATCTCCTCTCTCTGTTCTCTTCCCGTACACACGTTGGTTGCCGTTCAAAACATGTTTCTTATAAGCGCCCTTTTCGTGTGAGAAGGGTGAGAGGAGAGGTAATGAACCAAAATGTTTTTACTACTTGGTTTTCGGTACCATTTTGTAATGTAGCCATTCTCCGA
>UYYA01005296.1:9933-28556 GCA_900624975.1 Angiostrongylus costaricensis | reverse complement strand
TGCCATTCATACGCATTGCGTATCCGGCCCACCTTACGTTCGACTGTTTGGCATACAGGACGGCACCTTTGATCGTTGACGTAGATCGGAGCTTCGGATTCCATCCATTACTTGTGTGAAACGGGATACTCCTACCATCGTCCTTTCCACTGCGCGTTCGATAACGCTGAGTGACCTTTCAGCCTGCTTACGCAGCAACCAGGTTTCTGACGCATACGTTAGGGTATGAAGTCCCGTTGAGTCGAAATGGTAGATACGGAGTCGAATGTTCTTTGTTCTTTTCACTACATCCTCGATGCTTTTGAAAGCTGAAAGCATTCGGGCAGGTAACTCAATGTTAATATCGTTGTAGAATGGTGATACCTTGGTTGTGAAATTGTTGTACAGTTCACGAAGAATTTTTAAGTACTGAGTAGGGACTCCTTGATTATCAAGAGCTCCCAAGACTGCTTTTATCTCAACTGAATTAGAGGCCTTCTGTAAATCGATGAAAGTGGACAGATCGGTCTTTTCTACTCTCACGATACTTCAATGAGCTGTGTTACCGTGTCGATGTTGTCCATCCTACTAAACCCTCTTCGAACATTGCTTGCCCACATGGCTTTCCTTCGTCTAGTGTTCTGTTAATCCTGTTTAGGATGACTCGAGTGAAAAGTTTGTAGACGACAGACAGTAAGCAGATTGGGCGATAGTTGCCGATAACGTGTAGGTCATCCTTCTTGAACAATAACACGGTCTTGCTGGTCTCCCACTGAGTAGGGACCTTGCATTCAGACAGGTAACGTGTGAAGAGCCGAGCCAGTGTGTTTACGAAGACTGGCGGAAGGTTCCACAGGTGTTCTGGTCTTATCCTGTCCGGACCTGGCGCTGTTCGATTTTCACCGACGAAATGGCAAGTCGAATTTCGGAAGGGAGAACCGGTGGTAGAACATATCCATCCTCCTTTATTTCATATGACGGAAGGTGGACGTGGCTATCGAAGAGATCTGAGTAGTATTCGTGAATGATTTTCTCCATTGCCTTTCAAAACGCTATAACTGCTCCGCCCAGGCATCAGAGTGCAATCATCTTGGTTTCATAATTGGCGAAGCTTTGGTGGGCTTTGCGAATGCTTTTTCCATACTCTGAAGCTTCGACCATAGCTGCTGCTCTTCTCTCAAGATGTTTCTTCATCGCCTTTCTGCGATGTTTTGCAAGTTCGGACGTGAACTAGCAGTTACCCGTTGCTCATGCGATTCTACGTTAGCGTACTAGCACAAGTATTTCTAGAGAGAGACGTCTTTTGGTGACTTTCGAACTCTCAGCTTTTACAGCGTTAACTTGAACATGTTGAACGAGCCGATCGTATTCCTCGGTGTTATCAAAAACGGCATCTTCGCAACAGCCAACTAATGAGCTGGATAAATCCCAGTTTATGGTGGTTTTAGCACCTCGTTTTTTTGAATTTAGCCGCTTTCTGCTCTTCCAGTGAGAAATGAGTCCTTACACAATGGAATTATGGTTTGCTTCCGTGTGGAATTTTGGGACAACAGCAACATCAGTTAGACAAAACATTCGATTTGTTATGATGTGGTCTGTTCGTTCCAGCGCTCTCTATTGAGACCACGCCCCATGAACAGAGTCGAGAGCGGGCTTCTGAAATTGTGATTTGCTTCGAATGATCCTAGTCGTTATGATAAACTCAGACAGCCGCTTACACTGTTCGGTCGATTATAATCCGCGGACAGGACGTGGAAAGAAGAGGAACTGTATAAAAGGATAAAGAATGAAGCTCTCGGCGTTGATCTATTCCTAAGAGATGCGCCATGCATTCGACTTCATTAAGTATCGTTTAGAGGTGATTGAATGCATATCTGGCCTGTACAATGACTCGCAGTGGCCTACCCATGCATCGAGCCAGTGCTGCTATCCTTCCAGACAAGTCTGATACCAATTTGCCGACCCCGGAGGGTTGGAGGGCTTGGTGGGCCAAGGGCGCGGGGATCGATTCCACGTGTGTGTTGCAGGGCGCCACCGACCACTACACCACACGCACCCCTGAAGAACTGTATACTATTTCCCACGCCCGACCTCTATTAACCTCGGCATTGGTTGAATAATTCTTTCTACTTCTGTTCAGCAAAGACGAGGTGTTATTTTATTCCTTTATTCACGTACAAGCTGGCATTTCAGCTTTCGTTTTTTTGTTTCCGTTGTATACTACTTATTTATCTATTTTTGTAGTCTAATAGTTTTAGCTGCTGAACCCGATCCATTGACAAAAAGTTACATCAAGAGTAAAAGCGACACATTTTGGCATCTACCCTCCGTAACAGTTCTACATTTTTTATAAAAAATCTTTGGAGCTGAATAATTGAACAGGCGACCGTTAGAAGTAGTGCGAACCGCAGTACGTTCGCCTTCGTTTCTAAGGCCTGCCGTGGTCCATTGTGTTTATTTGCTTAAGTATGGGACTTGTACGAGTGTCACATTGTGATTTGTAAAGCGTCTGCAGTGGCGAATACTGCTGACTGACTTTGGTTATAAACGTGTTCGCTTATCTTGTAAGTGGTCGGCAGTGGTTGCCTGCATCCCTTGTGAAGCCCACTCTACACTTTTTTCGTCCATCTATCGTTTTTTCTTCTCATTATACGACCTGCTCATCCATATTTTACTATAATGTGCAATCTCCTAGATCTTGAAAGTGAAAAACACTCCGAAGATCAGAGCTTCGCATTCCGGCCAGATATTGTATGCATCGGTTATATTACAGAAGATATCGTTCAAGCGCTCTGTGAATAGTGCCCAGTATTTTTGCCGTGACTGAAGTATCAGACCACGTCACTGCTGAATAAAGTGCGCGCGAGCGCGGATTTCTGGGTCTTTAGTTGGTCGATGGCTTCCTTGAGAGACCCGAATGCGGCCAACACTGCTCTCCTCCTTCTCTCGAATTCCTCCTTCACGCTATTCTCCATATTCACTAAACGTCCAATTTACACGGACAAGGTGATCTCTGTAATAGGAGAGCCATGCAGTTCGATTTTTTCACCTTCGTACTATGCATTGCTCATGAACTGTGTCTTCTTCCTATTTATGCGAGTCCTATCATTTTTCGCGCATCGTTTAATTCGTTGAGCATCGTATCTGCTTCGTTGGTACCCCTCGGAAAGATGATAAAGTAGTCAGCAAATGAGGATTTGATAGATATTTTCCATCAATACGCATGTCCTTCTCGTTCCAGTCGAGCGACTTAATTATTCGCGGCAATGCAGCTGTGAACAGCTTTGACGAGATTGTGTCACTTTGTTGAACCTCTTTTCATAGCTTGGTAAGGGCTCCATGGAAACGCTGCATTTTCGCGACTTCATCTTGCATTTTCGTAGCGCATTGCCGACCGCAATTAACCTTTATGCAGAACAGGTTCACTCCTTGATCGACGAATACTGATAGGACTACATCGACTCGACACTATTAAACGCTTTTTCATAATCGATAAAAGTTCAAAACGAAAGGCAGATGAAACCTCCGAAAAGCTTCTATTATACTGGACATGGTTCAAATATGATCCATGTGCAAACTTACTGTTAGAATCCTGCTTGCTCGACTGGTTGCGCCTCGTCCGAGGTCTTCGATACGCGCAAAAAGAAAATCCTCGCGAGCAGCTTGCACAGTACACTCAATGAGCGAACGCTCAACAGGAAAATTTCAATACTATTCAGAACCACAATGTTCAACTTTTATTTACTGCCTCTTACAATAGATCATTCTCGTTGATAGGTGCTTGATAATAGCACCGTTAGGAGAGAAAATGGCTAGGGCAAAAGCAAAGCAAGGGCTTCCTCGATAGTGCAGTTGATAACATGTGAGCCCCAGGAAAAGGTAGACAGGTTGCAAACCCACCAGAGGCTCTGAGTTTTGCTCATATCTGACCATTTTTGTGATCGTGTTTCATTCAATACCATGCGGAAAATTTTATAAGACAACCACAACGATGCTGAGGTATTTGCAGAACTCCGGACCGCAGGTGTCTGCGGTGGGTAACGAACGCGCTATTGTCCTTTCCGGGGAGTAACGCGTTCACTACCACACCATGCGGGTCCTTCGTTTCGCCTGTCTCTCAGCTTGTTCTATGAAATACTAAGAGACAGTTTAGCTTCCATGAGTTTATTATGACGTTTTTATCCGGCTAACGTTTCGAATCCTTCGTCTTCTTCAGAGCCGGTTTGATCCGAGTCGATAGTCTACAGCCGTTCGTCATCGCGATGTAGTTCTTCGTAATCGCGTCGAGTCGAATCCTTTGCAGCAAAACACCGCTCGAAAAAAGTTGAACTAAAAAACTGAGAGAAAACTGAAAAAAAAAACAAATAAACTATGCGGAACTAACTATGCTGAACTATTTCGTTCCAAAAAATAGGCCGTTT
The DNA here is from genome assembly GCA_900624975.1 of Angiostrongylus costaricensis. Taxonomy (NCBI): domain Eukaryota; kingdom Metazoa; phylum Nematoda; class Chromadorea; order Rhabditida; family Metastrongylidae; genus Angiostrongylus; species Angiostrongylus costaricensis. Next base: position 24,156 of record UYYA01005296.1, on the reverse strand, counting down.
TACAGAATCATACCGTAAGATTCCGATATAATTAGATCAGGTAGTAATTATGGTTATTAGGTATTACTGATTGTATTATTACTTCACTGAATGTGCGGGCCCCAGCATAATCTCCATTTTTCGGAGATTGGCTGGATAAGCCATTGTGGGTTCTCTGGAGTTCCGAGGTTAGCCTGACCAAAGTCTGCTCCAGGTTGTCACCACGACAGGCAGTCGCAGCTCTTGTGGATCAGAGAGAGATTTACCACCATGCAGCTTTGATGTCAGGACGGTGGTAGATCCTGGTATTGGTTTACTCTTAGCTAGGCTTCCCGATGGAAGCGCCGGACTCCTCAGCTTGGCAGACCCTGCCAGAGGGATGAATCCCCCACTGCACATCGCAACTCGACAGCCAGGAACACCTATCCATGATGAGGCGGTAAACTGTTGGGAGCGTTACTAGGTATTTGTTATAATAGATCGTTTAAAGATAGAAAACTACTCAAAGGGAGCAAACCATTCGCATAGCACTTAACACGATGAAAAAATTATGTCCATGTGAAAATCGTGCATCATTTGCGAAATGAGCCAGTTAGCTGTTCGGCACTTAATGCGATTTCGAAGAACTCCAAACTTTACACTATCGCTAATCTTGTTCCTTCCATGTTGTACACTATTTCTGTTGTTAAATTATGTCAACGCCCCTTTTTGTCCCTTTCTTCTTTGTCACCGTTTCATTTATGTTCTTCTACTCTCCTCTCTCTCTCTCTCTTTGTTCTTTCTTGCCTCCCTTTTTTCTTCTCTCTATCTTTCTCCCTCTTTGTCTTACTCATTTACTCATCCTCTCTCTCCGTCTCCCTTTCTCTACTTCTCTACCTACTTTACTTTCGAAGAAGAGATTGATTTCGTAAATAACTGCATGCACTGAAATCTTACAGCACCGTTCACTATCGGATGGCTATTGACCTTTTACTTTCAAACAACATTGGATTATTTCGTCATTTCACAGCAAATCGACTAACGTTTGGTTTTTTTAATTCACAGCTTTCCTTCTCCTTAGTTTCGATTTTGCTCCTTCAAATTTTTGTCTTTATTACTGAACACAATTCCAATCGAGTTCCTCCAACTAATTGCGTTTGTGGCGTTCCGCAGAAGACGAAAAAACCATAGGATGATGACACAGCTGAGTGGCACAGCAAAGCTGTTCTAACGATGAGTTGGCGAGTTTTGCGTCTGACGCTTACAGTCGGCCGAGTTGTCCTTAGAAAATATTTTGCTTCTGTCCCATCTCATTAGTGTCGGCTATTGCGATTCCTCGTCATATCTATCACACCGTCTTGTCTCTTCTTAAGAGAACTTTTATTACCGTTTAAACTCTACCAGATTGTTAGCAGAATGTTCTGGAAATGGTAATTTAATTTTTGGCTCTTTCTTCTTTAACACAGGTGGTTCCGCCAAAATATGAATGTTCTCGAACATTTTCTTATTACAATCAAGCAAACAATGGACGTTCTATGAGAGTCGTGGAATCGTCGAATAGGAGCGATGAATTTCAACAAGGATGCATGGGAAAAAAATTGCAAAATCCACAAAAAATGACTACTTACTTCAGATCCAGGAAAAAACCACTGTGCTTCGTTCAACAGCATTATATCCATTCCATACATCCATTAATGTCTTCTTGGAAAAGAGGGATCTCCTAAATCACTCGAAAGAGACCCTATTACGTAATATTTTGCTTGGATTTACCACCGTAATCCATTTTATGTGTTTCTACCACAACTTTCGTTCCAGCTAATTATAACAATAATCTGGTCTGCCAAAATATTCATATCATTGTCGGCAGCTACAACTTAAGCAGCCGTCTCGTTTCTGAGTAAACGCTTGATTGGCCTGATTTCATAAATATTAGGTTTATAATATATATATATTTGTTTAGGTTTATATATTTATATATAAATATAAAAGATTTCATAAATATTTATATTATTAATATAAATAATAATATTCGCTTCTAGGCAGATATTAGGGCAGACTTTGATACTCATTCCTCACTTTAGTGGTCCATTCTTACGAGTAGTACGGTTCCAGGCACAATCACTGGAAAATTGGTCACTTTCATAGCTTGGTTGCTTCTTCTGTTTCGTCACCGTACCAGCAACTCTTTGCTTCGATGAGATGGCAAACCAGCAAGGGGTTTTTGATGGGTAAATGAGTAAGTAGGATATCGTATACCGTTTGCAAAGCGTTCACTTTCCTCTCAGACACTTCCATAGACATCATGCTCATCATTTAATTGCTTATTTCGTATTCCTCCATTGAAGATTGTCAAAAAAAGGTATTTTTATAATGTTCTTTCTCCTTTTATTACTCTTTCCAACACTTCATATTGGGTTCATACTGGCTTCTCTTCACGATCCCACTTAAAATGTAGTTGTTCCAAAAGGAGATTTTTAGAAATGGAAAAAAGCGCTTCTAGGCAGATATTAGGGCAGACTTTTACAAGGCTGACCTTGGAATTCCAGGGAACCACAATCGGCAAATCTCCGAAAAGTGGAGATTATGCTGGGGCCCGCACAACCAGTGAGGACGGGCCATTCAAGTATCAGGTATTAAGTATCAAGGCATATATTGCAACATAAGACTAATCGATTACACACCTATATCGAATAAACATTTTACTATTGGCATTCATTTAGTATAAATCAACACTTCCGCATCCGGATATTCAGCTCTTACTTTACTGGAAAGATTCCATGCTGCTTAAAACCGGAGCTAGCAGATTCTCTAGGCTTGTGTTTAATCTCTCGTAAACTCCTCTTCTCATGTCTGATACGTCTCATGAACAGATGGGTCTGTATATCGTCTTTTTTTTCGCTGTTTGTTACAACTTTAAAGGTAACATATCTCTATCTGTATTACTCAAAAATCCTCCTCTGATCACTAAAAGATCAAACGACTTGAGCTGTAATTAATGTGGGAGAGGTGATTTGTGCACTACCTGTATCATTTCTTCCACCCGTATCATCTGCATCACTTGTAACACCTGTATCATCCAACTCGTCTTTCTGTACAACGGGAACCGGTTGGATATACTCATTAATTTCATGTCGGATTCTGGCGAAATACTTGTGGGTGGGACTCATTTGTTGAACTCAACTGCGCACTTATTGTTATGTATTTCCCAGAAACTTGATTACAATGGTTTTTCCAAATTGAGATGCAGTATACAATAAGCACAAAAGGTTGAGAGTGACCGACATCAGTCAATCTCTCAGGGATGTGTTATGCATTTGATTCCATTCCTAACACCGCAGAGATGAGTGAATGCATATGTCGCTTATGACGTAACTTTCGGGGATATCAGTGTTTTCGTCCTGGCTAGGCAACCTGTGTAGCAATTCTACGACGGAACGCATGGTTTGTCCGGCGTACGACATCGAACCTCTAACCATATCTGCGCTACACAGCTCGTTTAACCACTGTGCCACAAAGACCTTTATAACTGACAAGCACTGAGGCAAATCACTGCAATATTTACGTGAGTATGCCATTAAGGAATCTGAGATCTGATATCTGAGAGGATAACTGGATATAAGTGCATCTGATACGGCAGAAACAACAAAGCCGACGCTTTCAGTCCATTTGGGTGATAGAGTAAGTACTTCGTGTCGCCTTAGGTATCAGCTATCTTCTCAGATGAGTACTTCGATTGTTGCCTGAAGAGTCACCAACCAAAACGAGAATGCAAAGAATGCTATTACAGTTTTTATCCTCGACTCATTCCGTAATTCATACATATCTATGAATTTATTATACTTCCTTCAAATTGCCTACACTGAAGCATTTATTGGATTATAGAAATGGGTTTGCTCGTCTTTCTTCTTATTTTATTACAGTTTCTTCTTAGAAAATGATTACACTGGATTTTAAGAGGGCTGTGAGAAATCCTTCTTCTTTTTGCCGTCATCGATCCTATTTGTGTTAGCTGTTTACGCTTTTGGTTATATCTTAATTGTTTTACACGAATTTCGTTGTTGTCATCGCAACGTACTAGTGATGACGATGAAACGTGGACGAGTTTTCATGTGTCTAAAGGTGTTCATTGTTGTCAGATGACGAAACGGCTTAATACTGATGAAGTGCAATGCTTCACATCGCCATCAAAAGCGCCGTGTTTCGATGGAGACGAGAATGACGGTACGTTTTTTGTTTTATGTTTTCTATGGAGATTCATACGATATAAGCCAATCAAAACTTACAGAGTTCATCAGAATGCATGCGAATTTAAAAGTATTTAAGATTATGGTGTAAAAAATAGCTGATGAGAATGATTCGATATCGATGTTAATGCCTTGAAAAAAGAAGGAGCATTCAGCATCGATAAATCCTCTTAAGGATGCGCCATGCATTCTACTCCGTTCGTAGTATTGTTAGGATGCACATTGGGCCTATAAAGCGACTTGCAAGGATCCATCGGTGTATCAGTTCAGTGTTTTTATCCCGACCAGACAAATTTGGTATCACTTTGCCCGCTCACAAACGATAAGGAACCTTGCTCACCCAGAATCCGAGACCGAACAAATGACCATGTATGCGCTACAAGGCACCTTTAGCCTCTGCACTACGCTCTCTCAATAATGTAGTCAGCTGCTTGAAAAAGTTTGGAGAATTGAACAAATTTATGAAATAATCTGTGCTTCATCAGGGTTTTACTTTTGTAGAGACCTTTTCCTTCTTCTATTAATAAGCAAAGTAGTAAGTGACATTTTCCTCATTATTTCTTTTATTTTCTCAGTAGTCATTTCGTAGAGTAATGCTTGATTTATTGTCATTTTTCATGACGATGACGTCATTTTAACACCACTTCGCAGATGATTTCGTAAGAAGTGAGCTGTTCTATATTTCTTTTGAATAAACAGTAAAAATTGTAATATCTCCGTTTATTTATAAACTTGTGTGAATATTCAGTAAAACGCAGTTTTGACGAACTTCGCTCTGTATGACCTTCTTCAGAGCCACAATGTTCCTATTAGGGTGTCCACATCGGTTGTTGCTTGTCAGTCAGATGTCTTCGACGTTATCGCAATGAGTTTAATCGAGTAAAATGGAGCATAGTGCATTGAAATAAGGTTATTAGTATAATATTGCTAATTTACGGAGGTAGATTCATGGCGTGAAGACATCGGCCGGATGTTGTCGATGACGCAGAATTTGTTAGTGTAACAGGATTAGAAAAGCAAGAAAAAGAGCAAAATCGGAGATCGCAATGTTTACTTTTTATTTTCTGCCTTCTATAATTTTTGTGGTAGGGTATTAAGCGAAATATAACCACAAGATTGGTGAGTTACGTGCAAAACTCCGGATCTCAGGTGTCTGCGGTGGGGAACAAACGCGCTATTTTCCTTTCCTGGAAGTAACGCGTTCACCACCACACCATGCAGGTCCTTCGTTTCGCCTGTCTCTCAGCTAGTTCTATCGATCTGTGCCGTCAGCAATCACCTCCCGTTGACAGGTGGGCCACAGGCGAAACGAAGGACCCGAATGGTGTGGTGGTGAACGTGTTATTCCCCGGAAACGACAATAGCGCGTTCGTTCCCCACCGCAGACAACTGCGGTCCAGAGTTTGCAAAAATCAGAGAATTAGACAAACCCATGACGCCTAGTAACCTGCCAACTGCTTGTAACTGTTTTCTCTCTAAAAAGTAGTAAAAGAAAAAGCTTCGTACCAGCAATGCTATGGTCGATATATTTTTTTTATATGATCTTATAAACTGATCTGGTTTAGCTGATGCGAGGTTGGCATAAGTCTTCGTTGTTGTTGTTGTCGTTGTCGTCATCGTTATCGTTTTTGTTAGTGTTCTTTCTTTGATAAGTTTACAAGAGGTTGACAAACAGTTTTATTGGGCTAACATTTCGACATCTCCGTCTTCATCAAAGCCGACGAACCTAGTCGATAGTCCACTGTTCTTCTTCGTCTCGTTGTGGCGTCTTCGCCTTCCTATCCAGCTGTGTCTTCCTCAGCGGACCATCTCCCGAATGAGGCATACACTCAGTGATGATATTTTATGCAGGACTCTGATGGTTGGTAGCTGTGATAGTTCGGTAATGGTAACTTGTTTTTCCGGACAACAAAAAATGTTGCTGTTAGTGTTGTTGGTCGATGGTTAAAGTTGAAGTCCTACTCGTAAAAACAGGAAGGCAAAATCGCCGAAGCGTCAGCCATCGACAAACAACACTAACAACAACGACAACGACGACAACAATAACAATAAGGACAACGAAGACCTATACCAGCCTCGCATCAGTTCAACAAGATCTGTTCATAAGATCGTATAAATAAATATATTAACTACCTATGCCGAGGTTTATAAGAAGTTTACCCTTTGAATTTTATGCTCCTCGTGTCCCTCAAGCGTTCTTTAATCCGTTTTGACAAATTAACTTACAGGTGCTCTTCACAGTTGCTAAATATTTTACAGAAATATGAGTGATGCAAGACAAGGTTAATGCAGTCACTCGTTCGTCATTATTATAATACACTATGATGTAGTATTTATACTGAGCAAAAGAATTGCTGACATATTTGGTTTCTATCTAAGCCTAAAATTTCTTATGTGGCCCATCTTATAGCGCGGATCCGACCATCTCCTTCATTCGGTCCTGTGTCTCGCATCCGTAATCCACGATAGTCTACGAATTCGAGTTTAGATTCATCTGTAAAAAACTTGAGCACTTTTATTCTCAAGCTCGTTGAGTGTTCATCTTCACAACAGATAGCCTCCAGCCTTGTGAATGGGATGGAGCTTTTCCGAGACAAGTTTCATACGTATCTATCAACCGTGAAGATATGAAGAGCCTAGTTCACTCTTAACTTAATTTTACCTTATTTTATTCATGATACTTTGGGAAAAGGCTTGTAAATATTGAGCACATGATGGCGACAGCTATAGGGTGAGATTCCTTCAGGGTATAGTTCCTTGTCTGAAATTGTCGTTGACATGGTCGCAAACGAATTTTTCTACTTGGACTTCTTCGTTCACGTGTGACTACGAAGCATATATGATTTGTAATGAAATTTGTAGTGGCTGTCTTTTTCTTCGAAGGAAAACAGTCAACAAGAACAGGACCGCTTCCGAGAACGGTAAACATTAGTTCAGGTAAATGTACTCCTTCTGTTCAAGATAACAATTTCCCTTCAATGGCTTATTCAGCTCCGACCATTAGCTTCTGAATAGAAAAAATTAGAGTATAGTCGAACTCTTAGAATAGAAAATTCTGGCTCGCCATCAAATTGTCGAGTTCTCCTTTTTTGTGCATTCAAATTGTTCATAAGGACTCCTGAATAGTTGAATTCGAAGCTTCAAGATTTCTTAGAGACCAATTCAGAAGCCGATTTCTTTACGTTTGTCGACTTTGATCTACGATCGATACGCCTTTTTTCATGTCAGCTTTAATTAGAATATTTAAGTGTAAGGTTTTCCTATTAACATTAATCCTGGATTATTGCCGACAACAACTGCTCATTCTTTAATCAGATTAAATTCAACGTTTTTATGTTATCCTGAGTTAAATTTCCTTCGAAAATCCTACCAAATTTTAATCTATATGGTGGGTTTAAAAACATTTGAGCTATATAGTCAGTTTCTGACGTCATCAAGGATTTAATTTATTAATTATTTTGTTGGTGACGTCAGTTAGATTTCCACCCTTTGATGTTATTTTTCGTGGCAGAATCGCCTTTCAATTAAACCGTGATGGAATACGGAAGACGAAGAGAGATCGTGGTAACGATGTTTTATTACCCGTCCATGTTTCTTCATTCTGTAAATTCACTTTTGATTTTCAGTGTTGATAAATTGTTAGAATAAACTGTAATTTCATGGTTTCCTTGATTACAATGAGAATTTTGGTGCATTCCGAGGAGCTTTACTAAAGCGAGGTAATAGGATGACTTCGTAGTATTCAATGTCTAAGAAGCCTATTCACTCTGTTGAACTGCTGCATCCTTTCAAGAACACCGTGCTCGAGTAGACGCAGAGCCAGAACTTAAGACTGAAGTTGATGTTTTCTTCTGGAGCAGATACGACGTCTTTATTAACAAGGTTTATTCAATAGTGGTCGACGCTTCGGCGATTTCGCCTTCTTCAGAGCCTGGAAAGGTCAAGTCGACATGCAATTTACCCAGTCGAACACTTCCATATTTCGCCTGGAAAAAAACTCAACACGTAAATTTTATTTGCATAATAAACAGCTTATTTTAAACATTTGCCATTTTATCCTTTGAGAGTCTTTCAGTTGAAGGGGTCCAGCTGCATGGAATCGTACATAGGTAAGGAATTTACCTCGCTCAGGTTAAAAAATGAACCCAAAGTATGGTGCGACGTTACGCGTGATCCAAACCCACTCCTTCCTGATGTTCATTCTTGGATTCTTGGAATTTATCAAAAATTACTCGACGGTTTTACGCGCCTAACCTTCAGATTCCTTTGCGAGGATGGTGACTTCTACCTCAAAATCTTCCCAGTTTTGTCTCTTTGTTTGACGCTCCACCTAGTGGAGTATTTGGTTTAACTTTAAGTTCACTGACTAGATGTTTTTTATATGAACACAGAGTGGTCTACCGTTTCGCCAATGCATGCATTCGCATATGGACGCTATACGTCAGATGAGATCAGGTGCACTGTACCCGAACTCATGCAATCACCTTCTCTACCATTAAGGTATATTATGCAACTTTTGTCTCGTACACAAACGATCATAGAGGCGCTTGCGGGCTAACTAACTTTTCAAGTGTTCGGTAGTGTCTCAATCAAATCAGTTTCATGGGTTTTTTATTATTCTAATAATCAAGTACTTTAAAGGAGGCGTGGCGACAAAACCGCGCACCTATTACATTTTAGCTTCTTTGGTCTCCCTTCATATGATACACTATCTGGTATTATTCCAATTTCTCACGAAAACTCAATTTAAGAAAAGGTAGCGTTTACGAGAATAGTAATTAGATTTTAGACGTCGCGTCACATGCTTTCTAGGGCTGTTTATTTTCTCGCCATTTCAATTCCCTCTCGAAAACATTTACTTTTCTGAAAAACTTATCGAAAAAATTATCAACATCGTGATTCATGTGAACTCTTTGCGGTTGGTCTCCACGTGACATATTTGGTGGAAGACTCATAGAAAGCGGTGAGCGTGCAAAGACTCTGTGTTTAATGTGATTGAAATTTTGGTTCAGCATTTTCTATTTGGTTATGGAGGTGTTTGGCCGTGTAGATTGCAGTCAACTTGGCCTTTCCAGCCTCTGAGGAAGGCGAAATCCGCCGAGACGTCAGTTTGTACGTAAATAAAGAAATAAACTAACACCTCGTGTTTGCTAAACAGAAGTAGAAACAACATCATAATAATCATAATAAATTAGCTGAGATATAAACGAAACGAAGGACCCGCATGGTGTGGTGGTGAACGCGTGAGCCTCCGGAAAGGCTAGTAGCGCGTTCGTTCCACACCGTAGACACCTGCGGTCTGGTGTTTTGCAAATATCTCAGCATCATTGTGGTTGAAGACACACATAATACGCTGCCGTGAAAAATTGTTATAGGCAGTAAATAAAAAGTCAACATTGTAATCAATATGTTTGCTTTTTTATTTACTGACTATTACATTTTTCATGGCAGGGTATTATGCGTAATCAACCACAATAACGCTGAGATATTCGCAAAACTTGGGCCCAGATTGAACCACGATTTCCCTTCTCGGTGGATTGCGTAGTAGGCAATAAATGAAAAAGTAAACATTGTGATTTCGACTGCAGCCTCAGCTTAACCAAGTTCAATGTCGATGTGAGCTCCCCAGATCAATCCCGTTGACGGGTGATTGCTGATGGCACTGCTAGATAGAAAACTAGCTGAGGGAAACGTAGAGCAAAGGCCTTCGTGGCGTGATGTGTAATGCGCGAGTTCCCAGAAAAGGTATTCTCGAGTTCAATCTGGTCCGGGGTCCAAGTTTTGCGAGTATCTCATTATCGTTGTGGTTAATCAACATATTTTTAAATTTTTGAGCTTGTGCGGATTTGATAACGAAATTTATTTCGGCTAACGTTTCAGCGTTTCATCTCCATCATATCCGTTGATCTGAATCGGTGGTCCACAGTTATTCGTCTTCTCGATGTGGCGTTGAAAAAATATCTACTCTACCGATATCTAAGGAAACTTATGAGAAAAACGACTAGTTTCCACTATTGCTTTTAGCTGGTGTTTTCCGAAAATGCTTAGCTGTTGTAGTACTTTCTACTTCTGTTCAGCAAGCACGAGGTGCTATTTTATTTCTTTATTTACGCACGAGTTGACGTTTCGGCGGATTTCGCCTTCCTCAGAGTCTGGAAGGGTCAACTTGACAGCAATCCATTCGGCCAAACACCTCCATAACCAAACTGAGAAACTCTAAACCAAGATTTCAATCACATTTAGCATAGCTCTGCACACTCACCGCTTTCTATGAGTCTTCCACTGTTGTAGTACTATCCGTTGATCTATTCGTTCCCTCGTCATGACTTATTAGTGACTCACAACGACTGCAAATATCCTACGAGTGAAATTTTCAACTCTTCACTGGTTGTGAACCTTATTTGTATCCCGGATGTTCATCAGAATATTTTTAGAAAGCCAATAAGAATTATTTTCGGTGGTTCGTTTCCTGCATCTTCCATCTAATCAAAGCCAACTAATCAAAGATGGACTGCTTATCCACAATCGTTCGAAGATAGATAGTTTCAGATAGTTTGTTTTAAAGAGCATATTTAAGGATTCTATTTGAATTTAGCAGTAACATTCAATGTTGTCATTGCTAGTTTTATAGAACTCTCTTAGAATTACTACCACATCATGTGCCATACCGTTAATCGCCAAACAACTTAAACGGATATCCGTGAAATCTCCATTCTTTCTCCAGTCATTGGTATTCATTCGGTCAAAGGAGAAGAATAGCATCATCATTCTGGTGCAATTCTTTTTATCCCTACTGCTTTTGTAGGGAATGCAACCACAAGATGCTTGCCGAACTCTGCTATGGCATAAGTTTGCCCTTAGCTGGACATCTCGATGGTAACGTTGAATCGTGAATCGTCTAGGATTGGATGATGATCCTGTTAGATGGATGACACTGTACTGCGAAATGCAGCTCAACATTGAGAAAACACTGTTGTCTTTCAAGTAGAGGTGAAAGCACTAGGATATTTTTGGAGCGCGGCCGTTTTCGAATGAACCGCAGTTGCTATATTTTTGCATATTCTGAAGTTTTCATGAGAAAGAGAAAGCGAGAAAGAAAGAAAGAAAGAGAAGAGAAGAGAAGAGAAGAAGAGAAGTCATTTTCTATACGACTGAATTCTTTGCCATATTGAGTTCATATTGTTCTGGAATGGATTTTTATCCATATTTTCCCATTATAAATCTGTTTTAAGATTAATTTTTTTATGTGAAACATTAAAGAGACATCGAATCGAGCACGATATGAGGCCATTATGAATTATGTTCGTTTTTATCAAAGTTTACAGCCAGATTGCTGTTTTTCTCAACTATGCAAGAATAGTTCCCAGGATCGACTTTCTCTTAACCTCGGCATTGGAATATGAATGTGTCGTTTTCTTGTTCAGCAATCGCGAGGTTTTTAAACAGCATACATTTAGTTCCATAAAAACAATACAATACAACGCTAGCTGACGTTTCGGCAGTATCGCCTTCTTCAGAGCCTGGAAGGGTATGCTGATATACAATCTACTAGGCCAAACGCTTCAATAACACTTACAAAAAGACGAAAAACTCTTTGGTAATTACACGATCAACAACTTCTCGAAAAACCCACCGCTTTTTCGTGACTTCCAATGAGGAAGTTTAGAACAGCTGATTATAGTCGAATGTGGTTGACGACTGCACCATCCCACATCAAAAATCGATGCGAACATACAGGATCAGGTCGCGTATGACCTCCGGGCATTCATCCCTGCTATTCATTGCAGGGTTTTTGGAGGATAGTTGGTGGGTTAATATTGACATGCGATTTTATTAGATCTAATGCCAAAATAAGTTTACAACGAAAATTCGACGATCTTTTGGGTAATTCGCATGTCTCAGCTTCAAGAAACAACCGCAAACGAATTCCTTACGCTTCTGATGATAATCAAAAAGGGGTTGATAATTCACCAAGAAAATCCAGGGTCACCATGACTGGGGACATAACAATACCTGAGAATGCGCGCTCGCTATTAGAATTGGGCCCAAGTTTTGCACCATCACAGCCCATTTCTAAAACGACCCTGCGCAGGTTATCATGCAACCCTTATGAGCTTCAAGATCGACTCTACGCTGTCAGGTAAAAGAAGAAACATCAGAGAGAGATAAAAATCAAGAGGCGGCGGCACTACCACCATCTCCTTTCCCTAAAACGTTCTTTAGACAGCAAGACCCTAACGATGGAGTTGACATAAAATTCTGCGTTTTCGGACGGCGTTCTCAAGATCCTTGATCACTACCGCGATAGAAAGTTTATCTCTAACCTTACAGCGGCACAAAAATGTGGCATACGGGAAATTAGAGAATTAATAAACTCGAAAACAATAAGATTGTCTGTTAGTGATAAGGGGGGAGAGTTCGTAGTTATCCCTCGCCAGCTGGATGTTGAGATAACAGAGGAACATCTTAGTGATGCTACTCTCTATCGCCCATCCTCTGAAAAGGAATATAAAAGTCAATACCGAAAGCTAAACAATCATTGGGTCAGCGTGGCAAAGGCTGCGGGTTTAAAATCATCGGTTATTCCGCACTTTAAAATCGATAGGCCAACATGTCCCGTCCTATACCTACTTATTAAAACACATAAGTTGGTATCACCTGATGATCATGCGTCAACCAATCCGTCATCATTTAAGGTTAGACCCATCATCAGCTGTGTAGACGGGCCAACGGATAGAATAACCTGGTTTTTAAGCCTAATACTTACCCAGTCGCTTAACCACATTCCAGCTCACCTCACAAACACCCAAATGTTCCTAGAACGTCTACGTAACGCGTCTCCTAATGACGCGTACGTGATGGAGTCTTTCGACGTTACCGCACTGTACACCAACGTATCGAATGACTCCGCAATGCAAGCCATCGTCGAACTTCTTGTTGAACATGAAGGAAGAATAAATATGCATGGCTTGTCCATCCAGCAGCTAATGGCTCTCTTAAAGGAGTGCCTAAACTGCTCGATTTTCAGATGGTCTGGGAAATATTTCGCGCAAATAAGGGGGTTGGCAATGGGACAGCGACTGGCACCAAGCCTTGCCATTGTGTTTATGTCTAAAGTAGACCCCCGTTCTCGGTGTCCGGCTACTACTCTTCTGCAGATATGTAGATGATTGTTTTGTCGTCTTCTCTACGCATGAGGAGATGGGCAAATGCTTTGAATTATTGAACGAGCATTCCGAGTACATAAAGTTCACCCGGGAGAAACCGAGAGAAAACTGGCTTCCGTTTTTGGACGTTCAAAGAAGCCTATAAAGTAGCTGTTACTTGACAAAGTGGCACCGAAAGCCAAGTAACAAGAACATTCTTGTTCTTTTCCTTTCTTCCCACCCTTCACACACAAAGAGGGCGATTGTGAGAAACATGTTTCGAACAGCCACCTCTGTTTGCACTACCAGGGAACTAAAGGAAGAATCGCGTGACTTGGCTCGGCAAATAGCCATCTCCAATGGCTACGAAATAGTAACCAATGAGATAAGTTTAGAAGGAGAGCGACGCGCCCACGCGAAACACTTGGCCAAAAGAAAATCCCGTTTATGTTGCCCTTTATTAGCGATGAAGTAAGCGTAGCTTTTAAACTATGCTTAAGAAGGGCAGGTCTAGAGGAATCGGTAGCGATAGTTGAAATACCACCGGCTACTCTACGTCGTCAACCAGTTCGTAACCGGCTGTATGACCGTCTATGTGAAACAATAAATTGCGTAATTTGCCCTTACGGCAGAGACGGTGATTGCATGAGTTCAGGTACGATATACCTGATCTCTTGTAATAATTGCGGAGATGAATATATTGGCGAAACGGGCAGACCTTTGTGTATCCGTATAAAAGAACACCTAGATGGCAAACAAAAACTAAGACGAAGCAGCCCACTAGGCACGCATAGGATACAAAAGCATAGCGGAGACGATTTTGAAGTAAAAGTCAATATCCTTGCACAGGAGTCCAAAACACCAGCGCGAAAACT
>UYYA01005295.1:0-28638 GCA_900624975.1 Angiostrongylus costaricensis | reverse complement strand
AACAGTCAACTCTGTTTGTAAAATTACCACTTTGCGAATTTGTTAGAGAAGAGCCTCTTTGTATGTTTCTCAGCACAGAACGAGGGTTTTTAGGCCGACACGCCCTGCATTTCGTATTGAATAGGAGGATATCAAACGATTGCTAGAATTGTAGAAAAAGGTGCTGTGCCCCAAAGAAGCTATCAGACGGTAATTACCCTTATAGAGCACATACCAACTACTTGGGGCTCTGCATGTAGGTGTATAGCATGCACACCGTCCGCAAAGGGTTAAATCAAATAGGTATGAATGAGGATGCAAAAGCTCCTGCTTAGGTATAGAGACATCTAAAACTAGCATTCTTCACATCCTTTAGTTCCGCTCATGTTCTGATATCATTTTCACAGACTGAGCCCTAGACAAATAGGTTGAGGTTGAAATCGGCGTACATTGCCCACTTAAGAAGGCGGTGAAGTTAATTAATTCAGATAGGCGAATACAGCGATGTATTGCTGCGACTTGGGTCCACAGTGAAGAAGAACGAATTCAGGCATTAATTATCTAATACGTCTAAGGAGCTTTAGAACACTATGGTTACCACTGGAAAAATGAGCTACACACCCGTTTTTCACATCTACTGTACGGATACCAGCATTTCTCCCACTCGAATCGTTCCCCCATCCATCAACAACGAAGGTCTTCCAACTTCTTACGTGTGGCTTAGGTTGTTGCTTGACGAACAGATGAGCGCTTCTGTTGGCAGGACAATTACATCAATTGCACGACACTGGACCTTGGGTTACAGTAGTAATAGAAGTCGGACAACATTCCAAAGTTGTTTTTTTTCTGTACCAATCTTTGCCTTTTTTTTGTAAATAAGTCGAACAAAAACGAGCTTTACTCCGATTTTTAAAAGCCGGTAAAAGTAGTATTGTTATCGAAAATCGATACATTATTGACAATGTTTATTTGTGGCATTTACGGTGTTTGTCAATATTTCAAAGGTTTCATACAGTATTCCCTCAACACATATAGCGCTTGGACATTTAGCGATGGCAAATGTATTGTTGTGTATTAGTCTATTGATGAGTAGTTGATGAATAAGTAATATCCGACGTCTCCACCAAAATGAATTCATGTACACACTGAAAGGGTCTAACAAACTACTTCTCAGCATACCCAGCCTTCAATGCCAAGGCTCAGTCAACCAAGCTGAAGTGCCCTCCCACTATAGCTACAAGGAGTATGGAACCTCATGTGAAAAGTGTTGTACACTCGTAACCATCCAAAGAGCGGAAGCCAGTTTGTGACTTATGGGTTTCGAGGAGGAAAAATGAGGTCTCTGGTAATAATCAATAACTTGACTATGGCTGATATTCGCCATTTATTATGTGAATCATTTTTATCACACATTTGAGATTTTCACGATTGGGCTGCTTTTTCGACAGCAGACGATATTAATAAAGACGATAATCTTCATTAATAAAGTAGTGCAAGAGTTGAGAACTACACATATTTATGGAGAAGGAATTGTTTGCTCAAATCGCGTGCATGCTCGTCATGAAGTCTCCAGGAAAATAGAAACAACTTTCCAGGGATTTATGATGAAGCGTTTTCAGTGCAATGATTGTAATCATAAACGCACGCGATACGCTGAGAAACATCATCTGGCCTCGTTGGACCAGAGCTCACTTATTCAAAATGCTTCCTTTTCTGAAATGTGAGCTACAAGAAAAAAAGTGACCAAATGCACTTCATGACTTTCAAAAAATTGCGCTGTCTTCTTTCAAGAATAGTTGCTTCCGGTTGGCGAAGATCCGAAGGTTCCATGGTTTACTATTCCAATAAATAAAGTTTCCTAAAAGCCGAGATCTCGTAGATGAAATTTTTTAAAATACCCTATTATTTACGCACCATGTGACTCCACATGAGCCCCAAATGTGTCGAAGGCCACGCAACATGAAGGAAAAGTAAACTTGGAGTTTTCGCCGCCCATCAATGTCGCTGAGATGCAAAACGACGTCCCTATTCAATAAAAGCAGCGAAAATCTCATGTAATCTATAAACTTTCTTGTCACATTTCCTCTGAAAATGTAAGTCATTTTAACAAAATTTCCGATCTTTTGAGAAGACGGTTTCGGACTAGTTGAACAAAATAGATTGATGACTGTCATCTGCGTTTTTTTCTGATTCTTTTATCATTTTGGTTTTCCTTTCCTTCTTATTGCTCTCCTGTATCGACATGTAGGCTCTATCCCGCTCTCCAAGCTCACCAAGATTCCCATCGCTCTGGGACAGGCAAATTGGTACCAGACTTGTCTGGGAAAATAACAGCACTGTTAGGGTTGTTAGGGTCAGATATGCATTCAGTCGCCTACAAACGATGCTTAATGAATTCGAATGCTTGGCGCATCCTCAGAGATTGATCAAGGCGGAGAGGTTCACCAATTTGTGCATTCCTTAACCTGTACTTTCGTGTAAGATCCCTGTACACTTGTCTGAAAATTTTCCACTGAGTAGGGGTAATGTGGAATAATTTCGTACTCGCAGCCTTTATATTTGTTTACCTCTATATTCAATTCATGTTCGTGGCCAAATACATTTTGAAGGTTTTCGTCATCGCCTCTGTAAAAAAAATTACACTTTATTCTTCCAAATTTCACATTTCTTTCTACACTGTTTTCGTTAAATAGGTTAAACTCACATAATAAACTCGAAATTTTGTTCTGCATGAGATGTTTTTACTATTCTTTATAAAAAAATAGAGAATAAAGCTCTCGTCGTTCATCACTCCCTCACGGATGCACCATGCATTCGACTTCGTTAAGCATCGTTTAGAGGTTATTGAATGCATATCTGGCCTTTACGATGTCTCGCAGTGGATCACCGATGTATCGAGCCAGTGCTGCTATCCTCCCAGACAGGTCTGGTACCAATTTGCTAGCCCCGGAGGTATGGAAGGCTTGGTGGGCCATGGGAGCGGGGATCGATTTCACGTGTGTGTTGCAGGGTGTCTCCGACCACTGCACCACACATACCTTTAAAGAAGAAAAGAACGCTTGTAGAGATTTGCAGTGAGCCATAATTCGTAGTTTGCGGTAGACTCATCATGAATTTGCAATAAGGAAAAGTTATGGCGCGACAACATTATTCTGAGAGGAAATACCTCAAGAAATAAGCGATAGAGAGAGGCTCTGACCCAACAATCACTTATGGTTACATCATTCAATTCCTACCAACAGATTCTATCTCCTCAAACAAGCTCGCCACCACGATTATTACTGTTTAATTACTACTACGTCGTATCACACCTGACAACGTGCTAACACTGCTCTTAGGAAGTTGGGCACATTACCGTCGTAGTTTAGTGCGAAGGCGCGCCGGCGCAACATTTACTATCAGAGTTCGCACCCATGCCCGTGACGATACCTCATGCACCACTCCGAAAGATAGTGTAGAGATCGAAATTGTCGGAAGACACTGAGGCATGTCACCGCTTTTGCTTCGTTTCTAGGAAAGGTCAGTTGGAGTGTCCCGTTTATTTTCCGCTCACCACCGTTGAAATCGTCATCGAGGTAGACGAGTTGTTAGACGAGTCTCTAGCGTTCATTCAGCGCAAACGATTATCGCTGATACCAATTTTACTTCAGATAACTATCAAATAGATGTTGGTTGCACGGAACAACAATGCAGCAATGCTTTTTGATTTTTTTCTGAACGGCATTCTTTTTGTTGGTACCCCCCTTTTAAGGTCAAACCACGACAAAGCATTAACTAGAGAAATGAGAAAATCCTCTAAAGAAGAAAAGCTCAAATATCGAGAAAAATTTTACTCAAAAAGTTGCTTGGTTACAGATTTATTTGAAAGAAATCTATTCATTGTATTGAACGAGGATGTTCTTGCGACGTACAATCCCATTTGTCTGAAAGCATTAGCAGTAGTTCTGTTGAAGAATCACTGCTGATTAGTGATTTTTCATGCTTCAAGTTTTTCTCTCATCTTTTTCAATCGATTAGAAAATTCATTCCTTCTCAACTTATTAAATTCTCTCCATCGTGCGCTACGGAAGCCCTTGCTCTGGGTTTCTCTCAGCTAGTTTTCTACCTAACGCTGCCATCAGCAATCTGCTGGTCTGCGGATTGACGGAAACTAGCTGGGAGAAACTCAGAGCAAGGGCTTCTGTGCCGCAAAGTGTAATGCGCAAGCCCCTGGAGAGGGAAATCGCGGTTCGATCCGGCCCTGGGTCTAAATTTTGAGGATATCTCAGCGTCGTTGTGGTTGTAATTCACATTATACCCTGCAGCGAAAATTTGTAGTAGGCCGAAAGTAAAAGGTTGACATTCTGTCCATTCTCTTGAACATTATCGCTTTCTTTCGTTCATTCCTACAACTCTTCAAGGTTTCATCATTTCATTCTCTCTTCCTCTCGTTCTTTCCGTTAGTCCTTCCTAACATCGATTTTTTTGTAACTCTCGAAGAAAGAAAATTATCGAACTCTGAGCATATCAGGACGGAATTTTGTCTCCGGTTTCTTCAACAGCACCCATTCGTAGACAATACGATCTTTGTCTCCCATAGTTTCATGATCGAATTTCTAAAAGTGTTTTGTGTTTATTCCTATGTTTTGACATTCGGCTTTACTCTTCTTTACTCGAGAACAAGCGGCTTTGTTGCATATGATCTAGGAAAATAGCCCACATGGATTATGAAAAAATAAACTATAAAAACCCGTTCTTGATGGAATTAAATCTCTGTAAAGTTTTTTTAAGTTTCTATGAAAGATAAAAAGTTCAATTATCTTGCTCAGTGACGAACAAGGCGACAAAAGTTGGGAAGTACTAGAGGAAGCTTTCGGGAAGGAGGACGATTACATCACATGGCGACCTCATGCACTTTCTTGTTTTGTTTCCATTTCCCTTCATTTAAAATTTTTCTTCTTTTTCGTTATATTCACAACCAAAATGCTGTGTTGATAATTGCTAGCAATCTCTGTTAACTAGAGAATTCGAGATAAACAGTACTTCACAAACTTGTCGGAAGCAGTTCGTTCCAATTCTCTGATTGCACATAAAAGTCTCCTACTGCTTTTAGTTTTTGTTTTGTTTAAAACTACAACTATGTAAAAACGAAAACCAAAGCTTTTGAAATTCATCGTACAAGCGAGAGCTCTGCTCACTGAAATTCCTCCTCAAGCACTAAGGCACGACGAATTTAGCCAAAGAAAACGAGTGTGTTGCCTCGATGATATCAGAATTCCTTTGTATTGTAATGAGTAAACTCTTATTTTTTTTCATCAGAGTTTTTTAGATTTTAAAATTTTAATTTAATTTTTTATCGACAAAAATCTACACCGTAGGTTGAGATATTAAAATGTTTATCTGAAGTGGAAAGGTTAATTTTTGGACACGTGTGAGACATATATAACTCACGGCTACGCGTAACTCGTGAAACTTTCTTTAAATCACAGGTAACAGAACCTCGACGAACTGCCCACCATATCAACGTAATACATCGAATGCGTTTACTAGCCTATTTTAGTGCTTCAATAGCCAGTTTTCACAAATCACGAAGACTGGGTGCCGAAACAATTCCAATTCACTGGTAGTTGGCTGGTTAAACAACGTTCTCCTTCGATGCATCATCGGAGGCCATGCTAGGATTGCTTCACTTCATCACTGCTAGCAGGTCGTTATCCATGTTGAGGCCAATGTGGTATATATATACACATATTATATATATACATGTATAATTCCTGGCACTGGCTTACTCCTTGATCTGTTTTTTTATGGAAACAGCGAACTTTTTCTCTTCGCAACTTGAAGGACTGTGTTGAGGCTAAACCGCGGGTATATATTGAAGCTCGGTCATGTTTGTCAGATCAAATCCACAAGTCAACTGCATTCCTGAAACAATCCTAATCGTAAGGTCACAGGCCTCTCTATGATCCACGAGGACAGCAATGGCTCATGGTGAAGATCTGGAAACGTTCCAGCATTGCCATTTTCGAATCATGAAGAAAACATTTGTCGATTTGCACTTAACGTGCTAGCGAGAGATTCTCATGTCGTAGCCGAACCTTATTAAGATCCCGCCATGTCAGTCGATGACGTCAGACAACGAAACCTGAAGCAATGTCGTTCGACACAGTTAAAGTGACAACTAGCCATTCTAAGCCAGGACATCAAAAAAGGTTAGTGCCGTTAGTCTCAAGTTAAGATTATTTCCAATTTAAGTTTGTACATTATACATGAGTGTAATATTAACCTATATCTTTCAGATTAAAAATACTTGACACAAACTATCATGATGTTTTTTCATACTTTCTTTTTGTCCTAATGGAAGCACTTAAATATCTATCAATAGAAGACTTCGCGTCCGATTTACTAGAAGACCTCAGAAATACGCATTAGGTTTAAACAAGATTTGATAAAAAAGAATAAAGTTCTCGGCGTTGACGAATCGTTGGAGGATGCGCCATGCGTTCGACTTCATAATGTATCGTTTGGAGGTGACTGAATGCATATCCGGCCTTTACAATGAGTACTCTACCGATGCATCGAGCCAGTGTTGCTATCATGGCAAGCAAGTATGGCACGACCCCGGAGAAATGGAAAACTTGGTGAGCCACAGAAGCGGGAGTCGATCCCGCGTGTGTTGCTGGGCGCCTCCGACCACTGAACCACACTCGAACTTTGAACAAAAGTTGATAACTTAAAAAAATGTTGTTTTTTAAACTATAATAAAAAAACTTCAGTGGTAAAATGGGTATCAGTGAACACGTGGAATCTTTAATCGCGGATTCGATCTAGCCTAGGGACTAAGTTTTGCAAATATCTCATCATCATCTTGGTTGTATTTCAAATACTACCCTGTCGTTAAAAAAATAGGCAGCAGATAAAAGCTGTAAATTGCAGAAAAATACGGTAAAACGTCTCTTTTCAAGGTCGTCTCACAAGCAAAATACAATAAATAGCTGTGAAACTTTATGGTTGTTTGTGTTCAACTGACTCTCATTGTAACGGCGACGTTAATTTTCTCTCTGCTCTTCAGAATTCCGTATGGTGGATATGCAGTCACTCGAGGAATACAGTTTCCTAAAAAGTAAAACATTCCCTAAATTTCGCGGATAATGGAATATCCTGAGTTTCTAACGATTGACGACAGCTGTAGAACGTTGTTCTCTCTTGCGTTCGTAGTATTGACAAGTAGTAGCTTTCAGTACAGTGAAATTACATTCATTTGCTGATTATGGCTTTGTAGCACTCAGTTTACAGCGTTTGTTTTTTTAGTAGCGTCTAGCCGTTATTGGAATGATAATCATTGAAGTCTTTATGTAATAAAGATACCTTTAATGGCGAACGCCATCGGATGTATGGTGTTATTCATGATGGTCATGTGGTAGGTGACGTTATCGAAATCGAACGGAGCGTTAAAAACCTGACATTTATATTTATAATGTAACTTTTATCATTTTCCAAGGTAATTATGGCCTAATATCACTACCAGGCGATCTAATGGACGGAATATGACTTCATGAATGTTAACAGCTGGATTGATTGTAACGTTTTCAATACCGAGACCATCAGAAATTTTGTAAAAGTCGTCAGATTCCATAGGATTTTTCTCTCTATTTCGTTCAACACCTGAATGTTTGAATTTCATCGATGGAATTATCTAAAGCAGTTTTTACCTAGAAAAAGCGGTGTAGGTTAAAAATCTCAAAAACGGAGAGAGATACCCTGCATGTCAGTAGCGCTTGTAGTAGGAAGTGCCCCACCATTCCNCTTTAATCGCGGATTCGATCTAGCCTAGGGACTAAGTTTTGCAAATATCTCATCATCATCTTGGTTGTATTTCAAATACTACCCTGTCGTTAAAAAAATAGGCAGCAGATAAAAACTGTAAATTGCAGAAAAATACGGTAAAACGTCTCTTTTCAAGGTCGTCTCACAAGCAAAATACAATAAATAGCTGTGAAACTTTATGGTTGTTTGTGTTCAACTGACTCTCATTGTAACGGCGACGTTAATTTTTTCTCTGCTCTTCAGAATTCCGTATGGTGGATATGCAGTCACTCGAGGAATACAGTTTCCTAAAAAGTAAAGCATTTCCTAAATTTTGCGGATAATGGAATATCCTGAGTTTCTAACGTTTGACGACAACTGTAGAACGTTGTTCCCTCTTGCGTTCGTAGAGTATTGACAAGTAGTAGCTTTCGGTACAGTGAAATTACATTTATTTGCTAATTATGACTTTGTAGCACTCACTTTACAGCGTTTGCTTTTTTAGGAGCGTTTAGCCGTTATTGGAATGCTAATCATTAAAGTCTTTATGTAATAAAGGTACCTTTAATGGCGAACGCCATCGGATGTATGGTGTTGTTCATGATGGTCATGTGGTAGGTGACGTTATCGAAATCGAACGGAGCGTTAAAAACCTGGCATTTATATTTATAATGTAACTTTTATCATTTTCCAAGGTAATTATGGCCTAATATCACTACCAGGCGATCTAATGGACGGAATATGACTTCATGAATGTTAACAGCTGGATTGATTGTAACGTTTTCTATACCGAGACCATCAGAAATTTTGTAAAAGTCGTCAGATTCCATAGGATTTTTCTCTCTATTTCGTTCAACACCTGAATGTTTGAATTTCATCGATGGAATTGTCTAAAGCAGTTTTTACCTAGAAAAAGCGGTGTAGGTTAAAAATCTCAAAAACGGAGAGAGATACCCTGCATGTCAGTAGCGCTTGTAGTAGGAAGTGCCCCACCATTCCCTGAGGCTTCACAGTACTCGCTCTGAAACAATGTATTGCATGTTTTTAGATTTAAACATATAAGCGGACACAATGTATTATTTAAATCTTTTTAGTTATCCATGCTAAAAATACTAGAAAAACTGAATCAGTATGGGAAAGGATGATAGACTTCAAATTTTTGCACATCGAAGGTGTCATAACATTGTTTTTAGCGTTCGAATACAACAACAGTAGTAGCTCATCAGTAAAATAACACTTAGCTTAAGGATTCGGAACCGCAATAAATAAAATTGTTACAATTATGAAATATAAGCGTCGGTTACCTTCTTCTGTTTGGGAGTCTCACCACTGGGTTCCTGTCCTTCTCCTGGAGTCGTTGGTATTGCAGTGTGTGTGCTCTCGCCTTTTTTCTGCTCGCCTTCAGGTCCAGATGGGGTTGCAGCCTCAGTGCTTCCTTCTTTCTTGAGCTCATCTCCAGGTTCAGATGGGATTGCAGTTTTAGTGCATTCTTCCTTCTTTGATTCACCTCCAGGTTCAGATGGGATTGCAGTTTTAGTGCATTCTTCCTTCTTTGATTCACCTCCAGGTTCAGATGGGATTGCAGTCCTAGTGCTTCCTTCCTTCTTTGACTCATCTCCATGTGCACATGGGATTGCGGTCTTGGTGCTTTCTGCTGTCCTTGCTCCATTTCCAGGCTGAGATGATACTCCAATGCCAGAACTCGACTGCTCGAATTCTATCTGAATTTAAAAGTAACTAAGTAATAATGTATGAATATATATGTGCGCGCATATGTGCTATTAAGTATCATGCTTCACATATATGCATTTGCTTCCCTATTTCGCTTGCTACCGACTAGTGAACATTCCCAATCATATTACATTCCAGTCGAAAAATAGGATTAAGAAGTAGCTCGATACCAGTTATGAGATTTCGTCACTTACTAAGCAAGCGTTTGCTCTCAGGTTTTTCAGTTGGAGTATAATCACCCTTTTAAACTTTTCGAACTCACTGTCTGTAGTATATAATGCTGAGATATTTGCAAAACTTTGGACCGCAGGTGTATGCGGTGAGGAACGAACGCGCGCTATTGTCCTTACCGGGGAGTAGCGCACTTCACCACCAATCACACCATCCGGGTCCTTCGTTTTGCCTGTCTCTCAGCTAGTTCTATTCACTGTCTGTTGTTTCTTATAAATTTTCTGCTTGGTGGCGCGCAACTTTATTGGAATATGGCTGAATGATTTCCGCCCATTTATCAAAACGATACATTCTTCTTAATCGAAGGCGAGAAAATTCGAAAGAAAAGTCCACGCAAATAGTGCAAACTCTGCTAATGGAGAAGCTGTTACAAAAGATTAAAGGAATAAACCGTTATGCGTTATCAACCACTATAAAATGATTTACGCAGCCCAGTCAAGGTATCAATTCAATGCTGGCATCCTCCTAAACAAGTCTGCCATCAATTTGGATGTGTTCAACTGTCCCAGGGAGCAGGGTCGAACCGAAGACCCACGTGTATTGCACGGTACCCAAAAGCATTGCGCAAAACGCGTACCAACATGAACAATGCGTAGTTATCTACGTCCTGCTGGTGAACACCTTCGTTTCCGTCTACTATTGGGACATGGACGAGATTCTCTCAGTAGTTAAGGATATAAGAAGGAATCTCTTAAGACGAGGTAAATCTTTAGGAAATCCTTGTGTAATATTCAAAAAGGGAAAAGAACAGAGCGAAAAGTAGGGATTTGTCTTGTATAACTTTGACTAGAAACTATCGCCTTCTTTAACCAGAAAACGTTACTTAGTTCCCGGAAAGATTTTACAAATTGGTTACATAAGCTAAAAATTTGATCATGTCATGGAAAGCGTAACTGAAACGGGAGGCAAACCGATAAGAAGGTTAAAAATTTTTCTGTTGTTCATTTAATGTGTATCCCAGCATAGAGATATGTTGAAAACGCAGTTTCATTATTGAATTTTAGAGCCGTCTTGTTCTGCTAGTGAAAAAGTTATTTTACTTTGCTTTTATTATCTCAAAAACCTCGTTCGCAGTTTCTTTTTTCTTAGCTTTCAAATACAACCGGAGCTGGAGAATACCACAGTTGGCAGAAATGAGGTGTCTTACCACAACACATCTGGTGTCTGGGTTGAGTGCACGTAGAACCCCGCTTTTATATGATCGATATGCATGGAATGCATTACTCGTTTTGTAAAGGCATGAGCGAGACTGTTGATTAGCCGGTTTGATGTAAAAGCTATCGGTATCAGTGTTCGTTATTCCGATTAGATGTGACATGAAAGGAGGTTTCTTGTCGTTATTCTGTACATAGAGCTATAAAAATTATTTCATATCAGAAACGTTCAAATTTGTTTTCCAAGTTTTATGTCCTAACAAAAAACCCAGTTAGGCTAAAAGAATAAATGAAAAGATGTTTCTAAGTGGTGGACAATCTTTAGACGCATTTTGAGCGAATAAATGGCAGGAATAAATACGTGAATAAGTGTTATTTTTTAGATACCTCCTATTACGAGTACATTACTGCAGTCCTTCTGCACCCTAGTAAAAATTTTATTTGATATGAAGTGGATTTATTTGTAACTTTTGGACCTAATTTTTAGAGCTATTTTAAGTTAGTTTTGGCATACATTTGGCTCGCCTGAAGCGGATTCTTTCCCTCCAACTGGTATCTCTGGGATGCTTCTCCTCTTCCTCCTTAACTTCACTAGTATTAATTTTTCGCTCCTTCTTTAACTCTTTTTCGTAATGCTCATATGGAAACGAGCTGTTTTTTCTACGGAGTCAAGTAATTAACTGAGAACTCCAATATTGCAATATTTCCTACGGCTTCTCTGGTCTAGGAGAGTGTTTCCCACTGAGTGCATCCATTTCATCCTTGTTGAATATCCGATTTTCATCAGCTACCTAGAAAATTTGACACATTTTTTTGCAAATGCCTAACTTCGTCAGTACAGTATGGACTGCTAAGTCCGTAGAATTGAAGTAGGAGAATGCTTTGTTTCACCTTTCCATAAATCATCTCTCTGATCCTGTCAACCAGTCTAGAAGGTTCCTAATGCTCATATGGAAACGAGCTGTTTTTTCTACGGAGTCAAGTAATTAACTGAGAACTCCAATATTGCAATATTTCCTACGGCTTCTCTGGTCTAGGAGAGTGTTTCCCACTGAGTGCATCCATTTCATCCTTGTTGAATATCCGATTTTCATCAGCTACCTAGAAAATTTGACACATTTTTTTGCAAATGCCTAACTTCGTCAGTACAGTATGGACTGCTAAGTCCGTAGAATTGAAGTAGGAGAATGCTTTGTTTCACCTTTCCATAAATCATCTCTCTGATCCTGTCAACCAGTCTAGAAGGTTCCANGAAGCGGATTCTTTCCCTCCAACTGGTATCTCTGGGATGCTTCTCCTCTTCCTCCTTAATTTCACTAGTATTAATTTTTCGCTCCTTCTTTAACACTTTTTCGTAGTGCTCATATGGAAACGAGCTGTTTTTTCTACGGAGTCAAGTAATTAACTAAGAACTCCAATATTGCAATATTTCCTACGGCTTCTCTGGTCTAGGAGAGTGTTTCCCACTGAGTGCATCCATTTCATCCTTGTTGAATATCCGATTTTCATCAGCTACCTAGAAAATTCGACACATTTTTTTGCAAATGCCTAACTTCGTCAGTACAGTATAAACTGCTAAGTCCGTAGAATTGAAGTAGGAGAATGCTTTGTTTCACCTTTCCATAAATCATCTCTCTGATCCTGTCAACCAGTCTAGAAGGTTCCAAGAAAAGCATGAGAGCAAATAAAAGCTTGAAATCGTAATAGAGAGGAATCTTTTCTAATTCATGATCGCCAAGTGTGAGAATGCCAAAAATGCTCCTGCAAGAGAACGGATTAAGCATCGTTCTTCCGGATGATTTCACTCAAGGGGCTAGAACTAAAGTGCCAAAATGTGTGTTACTTCAGTTAAATAGAAAGATTTAGTTGATTTTGTATGAGAGTTATGTTCATACAGATTTGCGTTGCTGTACTAAATGTTTCGAGGTTCAACTTGTAAGATCTTTCTCAGACGATCGGCTAACTAATGGGAGGACTCGCTCTCTTTCACAGGATTCGCTTTCATCCAGGATGATTGCTAGTCGCAATCAAACAAACTTTCTTTCCACCGACAGTGGGTGACAGTTACCTTTGATGGCGAACTGTGAAAACATTTGCATGGTTATCATATATTTTTAAGAAAAAGCTCGCTGACGATTATTTGTCCTCTCAGTTATGACAAAAGTTGGCAGATTTTCCGGTCACAATGGAACGAAGCTCACAATTTCTAGGGATGTTGATTGAAAGACAACGAAACGGGTGTGGGAGTGAACACCTAGCGTCACTATGTAGGAGACTACTATTCATCTATGGCATTAAATAGGTATAAGTAAATGCTCACGGATCTCCCTCATATGAGGGACCTCGAGCCGGCTATCAGCGAGGCTAAGCGGCGCGTCCCACCGTGGTGGATAGGGAGTTAATCGCGGACCGAAAGCGATCTCTGCTTCCCTGAGACGCAGGTGGATCCAGGGGATGGACTCCCTGTTTCTGCTGCGCCGATTTGGCACGCACTTTCTGTATTTGCTAGGCGTATTCATGCATGCGTGTGTGCGTGCGTTCTCGCTTATGCGGATTGTATTCTATGATTCAATTCGGCCAAAATCCTGCAATCAAGTGGCTGGGAAGTATATGGGAGGCGGTTAGGAGTCGCCTCTAATGGAAGTTGCCTGAATTACAAAGAATTATGATAACGATCTGTACCTACAGTGCACGCACACTTGCATCCGAGTCCTCGATAGAACACTTGCTCATGCAAGCAAGAAGGGTAAGGCATGACGTCACCGGCGGTGCCACTCATTCAACGCCGTCTATGACACCGGAGCAGAACTGTTCCTCGGAACAAGCGACAGTAGAGTAGTCGGCGGTGTCGACATTCTCGTCAACACGAACTTGTCCATGAGCATCGATTCATACGAACAACTTACAATCCGAATCGGACGTTTGGGTTTAAAAAGATGTGGATCAATACCGGCTTTGACAACCTTCGTCGCTTAGGCGCCGACGTCCAGCTATGAAGAAGAAGTCGAACCGTTGTATATGGACATGGAGAAGTTCTACAGAGAAGACCATACATTCTTCAAAGTCATCACTGGAGATTTCAACACCAAAGTTGGACCGAGAAGAACGTTTGAAGGACGTCACATTGGGACTCACGGATTAGGATGGAACGAACCGGGTGCGCCTGCCTGAGTATATCATGGTGACCAAAACAATCCATGGTAACTAGCAATTCCAGAAACCCTTCAGGTTGGATGTGGAGGTCTCCCAATAGAGAGTACCATAACGAAATAGACCATGTCATAGTGAATAAAGGGTCTTGCCTAACCGATGTCGCTGTTGTCCCTAAACTCTACAAAGGATCAGGCCACCTTCTCTTTCGTACAAAATGCTATTTTTCGCACCAAGGAGAAAAAGCCGCTAAATTCAAAAAACGAAATCCCAGAACCACCATAAACTGGAACTTCTTCAATTCATTAGTCGGCTGTTAGGAAGATGCCATTGTCGACAATATCGACGAAGAGTACGATCGGCTCATTCAACATCTTCACCTTAGCGCTATGAAAACTTCGAGTTCGAAAGTCACCAAGAGACGCCTGCCTCCAGAAAGTCTCGAGCTGATACGCCAGCGTGGAATCGCATGGGCTGCAGGCAACCGCAAACTAACGTCCGAACTTGCAAAACAATGTAGACAGGCGATAAAAAAATTTTAAAGACAGAAGAACAGCAATAATGTACGAAGCTGCAGAGGCTGGGAGAAGCATTCGTAAAAGTCCACCGAAGTTTCGCCAATTACAAGACCAAGATGATGGCACTCCGGCGCCCAGACAGAACAGTTACAGCGTCCAGAAAGGCAATGGAGAAAATTATTCCCGATTACTACTCAGATCTCTTCGATAGCCACGTCCACTTTTCGTCATATGAAATAAAAGAGGATGGGGATATAGTGAAGAGGATCAGTACTTCCTGCCCTAACGAATGCGTCAGAAATCTGGTCGCTTCGTAAGATGGATGAAAGATCACTCACCGTTATTGAACGTTCAGTCGAAAGGGCGATGCTAGGAGTATCTCGTTTCACACAAGTAAGTGAAGGGATCCGTAGCTCCGATCTGCTTCAGCCATCAAAAATTAAAGATGTCGTTCTGTACGCCAAACAGTCGAAGATGAGGTGGGCCGGACCGTAATGCGTATGAATGACAACCGATGGACAAGAGCCGTTACTAACTGGTTTTAGGACTTTCCGAGCAATTCAAGGCCTATTCATCTATACTTTGCCGCACTTGAATAAATCATGTTGCTTGCTCATTCTTATGCTAGCGCAGTTCCTATCTTTGGCAAATTATATTCTTCGGCTAGCTTGAATAAATTTCTTTAGACGACAAAGGAAGAATTTGGCGTAAAGATTTCGCAAGAAATGGATTTGTCCGGGGCCCACTTTTCAGGGCAGCGTAGTGGTTAAAGGTACCCTGCAATACACAGTGATCGGTTCGATAAAATGCTTTGGGCCATTCAAGCTATCCATCTTTTATGGATTAGCAAATTGCTACCAGACTTGTCTGGATAGATGAAAACACTGGCTTGATTGATCGGCAGACTTTGCCACTTATTGTTTAGGGAAATATGCATTCAATCATGGCTTAGATGCTAAACAGATGACATGCATGGCTCATCCCTAAGGGATTGGTGATCGTTCACATCACCTCCAGTCGTTAGTAAGAGTTGTACGAGTAGAAGGAAGTACTTTACTGAGATCCTATGAATTAATATCGTAGTAGATTTTCGCTAAACAAGCTTATAATCTATTCAACTATAAATTGTTGTCACTTTTATCCAATAACTGTGATTTCGCTGCATACTACATTCTGATGNAGTTGTACGAGTAGAAGAAAGTACTTTACTGAGATCCTATGAATTAATATCGTAGTAGATTTTCGCTAAACAAGCTTACAATCTATTCAACTATAAATTGTTGTCACTTTTATCCAATAACTGTGATTTCGCTGCATACTACATTCTGATGGTTAGCAGACGATTATGTAGTAAATCACAAAGGAAATTCGTTAGGAACTGAAAACTTGTGTCAAGTCCGAGAAACCTCCTTTCAAGTTGGTGTGCTAAGCCGTTCGTAGGAAAAGAAATGCAGTGTGTTCTGCGTCAAAATCTAGTTGTTTCAAATCCTTAGAACACAAATATAATGACAAATGACGACACTCATAGATTTTTATTAAATTAAGCTTTATTAGCTACTATGGCTCGACATGCGATATCGATGGTGATGGGAAAATTGCACGGCACTAAAATATTCCACAAAGTTGTGATCATTTCTTAGTAATGTGGGCTGTCGGAACGGGATCGCTGTGTGTTTCGATGTCTCGTTTGCAAATCTGGCATCCGCCCTCAGAAACACGCAATTCTTCCTATGTATGACGTGACGATGCTGAATCTCTTACAGCACACACATCGCTACGATGTCGACACAACGTCTTCACTACGTCCTAACGAAGGCGTATTTCACGCGATCGTTGAAGACGTCTGTAATGGTGTGTTCGTTCTTGTACTGCACCGAATATCACGTCGAACTGATATTAAAGCATAAATTTATTAAAAGTTGATGTTTAGCCTTGTTTCCTTTTGTAAACGTCTTTTCTTCCAGTTTTCGAATTATACTGCTTGTCCAAATAGAATTCTGTTGAAGATATGCAATCTTGTTGCCCACAATGGAAGATGAAAAGCGATCCATTTCATGACCAAGTGTTACTTCCGTATTCATTTCGATGAAACGAACAAATCGTTAGAACTTGTCGTCTTTAAAAGCTGCTGTCAAAAAGTTCGTCTCGGAAACGTCATCGCCATCCCAAAGTAGATTATGGTCAATAGCCCTCTATTATATTGGATTAGCAAGGCGAACCATAGCAATTTACTAAATATCATTAGTCCATTCCCTGTATCGTAAACTATTCTTAATAGACGCGCTAAGAAAATTTTTCTTTATGGTAGAAAAAAGGAAACAAGAGAAAATTCTGAACTACTGTAAATAGAATTCTGAATCATTCTTTGCACCAAGTTTCAATCAGATTGATAACATTTCTTATATATCTACTTCTGTACCGACTAACCAGTAGATGATCATATCTTCTCTCGGGGGTGCTTCTTTCGGATAACAAAAAGTGGTGACCAGTGGCACTGTCAGCATAATGGAGTTACAGACAGCTCTTGCATAATTCGTGATCGTGCATATCACTATCACCAATCCGGAGGTTGCCATTGCCAACTGAAACATGACGCCCGGCTTTTGTGATAAGTGATTATTATTTTTATTTCTGTTGGTATTATTTTCGCTACTAATATTTACACGGCCCTCCATCATATCTACTGCGCGGATTTCAGCGCTTGTCGCATTCGATTCGTATTCCCCATATTCATCGTCCGCAATGGTCTTCGAATATTTCACGTGGTTTTGGCTGATAGTTGAGGATTTCACCTTCTTCTTATGAATGTCGTAGAATGCTGGTCAAGTCGATTTTCTTTGCAACCTTAAAGATAGCCGTGCTAAGACATGCCCACATAAATTGGGGAAAAGCGTTGTGGAGGTGTCAAACCATAGCCTTGCTTTCTGATGGATCACGTCACTAACCAGTCCGCTGTCTCCTATTTGAAGAGAGATGGTGGTGTTTAACTCAAAACCTGCTTCTAATAATTTTCGCTGCTGTTGTAATTTTCTTCTGTTTCAAACAGCACAATTGTTTCTCGCTTTTGTTTTCTTTTTCTGGTAGGTTACCAAGCACTTCCATTTTGCCTGACATAATTATTTTCTCTCATGGACAAGAGTCCTACATAATTTGAATACCTTTCCGTTCGCATTGGAAAAATTTATGGTTTACAATGACTTTCTAATAATTATTTTCTGCTAAAATTTCCTTTGAGCTTTATGCGGACCACTTTGGAAGTGAAACTTGTTTATGTTTAAAGTTTAAGTTTAAAGTTTAAAGCTTAAGTTTAAGTGTTTAGTTTAAACTTTGTTTATATTCATCCTAGGCTCGTCTCTCACCTTTGTATTTCTCGCTACCAATAAATAATTGAGGCAACATGGCTTAACCACGTTCTTTCTCCTCTTCATTTCATTACCGTGTGCCTTTATTTTAAAAAAAAGTTTTCTCTAATTTTTTGTTTATTTCTCTTGTGTCTTTCCATCCTATAGGATTTGCCTATACATCAATATGGCCACCGTTTTTCTACCTGGTTCTTTATCCCACTACTCCTTCAATGCACGGCAGCTTTCCATGAGTCCGTTCTCTAAATTCCGCCCTCATAGATTTTTCGGCGAGCGTTTCTTTTACTATTTCTACGTTGCTATTAACTGCTAATTCTAAGCTTTTTTTTGTTAACAGTTATTTTTTATAGTGAGAGTAACATCCACTTGATGTGTTAGTCCTTTTTCTTATTGAATTCCTGCATGTCAACATTTTTTTAAAAGAAATTCCTTGGTTTTCCTAAAAATTTTCCTTTTCGTCGCAACAGTTTTTATTGGAAAATATTGGACAATCTGCAAGTTGGTCTTACTGCATTTTTGATTCACTCCTTTCTCTAGAAAATCTCTTTAGTCTTAATCGCCTAATGCAATTCATCAACAACGTAATTACTTCCTATTCGTTGAAATTGGAATTCGTTAACATTCCTTTGATGAATAGGAATGACTTAATAGAGGCGCATAGTTCATGCTTCATTGAGCGTTTTCGCCATGGATGGTGGTGTTAATTCTCATAATGTCTCCATATTGTGAGTCAGCCAGATTGCAATGCAAAACCTTCTAATTTTGCAACATGACCTGACCCATAGTCAGCAGAAATCATCACCTTAGGTTCGGGAAAACTAGGGTTTTGTCCATTGCTTAAAGTTACGCCTGTGATCTGATCCATGATCCTTGTCTGGATGCTTCGCTACCGGCTAAGGTGACCATCAGTCCTGGAGTGTGAGTGGATAACGACACAAACGTTTTACATTGGTAGGCCACAGCAAGTCATTCTTTAGGACTAATATGATCTCAATCACTTCTACGACACTAGGAATGAGACGAATACATATAGCACTCTTAAGATACTAGTCAAAGTCTAACGCTATCATTTTATCCTTGAGCTTTAGATGTATTGTTAGCAAAGTGAAAATAGAAATAATCCATCGTGGCAATGATAATCAAAATAAACCATTGTATTTAAAAACTCGCAAAAGCTGGGCGGTGGTGTTTGATATCGTCATAAATCACCATAAAATTCCGACATCGTTGTTCACATTTGGTTTGCTGAATAGGTTTCGATAATAGAAGGATACAGCAGTCAACATAAATTCCCTTACGAAAAGTGTGCACAAAGGACAATGTCTATGAGTGTATAACTGGTCTTCCCTCTCTCTCTGCAGACATAATACACTTCATCAGTCTTGTATTGTTCCAATAGTTGTGCACTGTCCTGCAGAATTTCCGCTTCCTTTACACAACTGAATTAATGTCTCTATGTATCTTTCTGTCCGTATCCATTCAAAAAAAAATTTCGCAGGCTCTCCATAATCCTCTGAGAAGAGATTTCATGTGGCAAAAGGATTTGCATACTCCAGCTAACTGCCAAATAAGTTAGGAAAACTAGTTTACTATTGCTTTGTTGTATGCTCTTCTTTTCATAAACTCTAGAAGCTAGTTACAACGTTTATCGTCGTTCCTCACTATCAATTTAAAACAGAACTTGTTCCTCACTCTTCGATATCGCCTCCGTGTTAGTCAACAACTCGGCACAATCTCTAGATCTTCTGAGCCTATGATCCTGATTCCCTTACCTTTCAGGTGATGAATAACACTAACGCACCAAAGAGATCGCTTTGTAGATTCATATTAAAAAAAACCTTTAAGCGTGAAAAGTGGAAATTTATGTGTTATTTGTTTTGTGCTCTGTTCCGCGTTAATATCACCTTCATAGACAAGACTCGTTTNCGTCGTTCCTCACTATCAATTTAAAACAGAACTTGTTCCTCACTCTTCGATATCCCCTCCGTGTTAGTCAACAACTCGGCACAATCTCTAGATCTTCTGAACCTATGATCCTGATTCCCTTACCTTTCAGGTGATGAATAACACTAACGCACCAAAGAGATCGCTTTGTAGATTCATATTAAAAAAACCTTTAAGCGTGAAAAGTGGAAATTTATGTGTTATTTGTTTTGTGCTCTGTTCCGCGTTAATATCACCTTCATAGACAAGACTCGTTTAAATACCGAAGGAAGAAGCTGATATGCTCGTTGAGGTGGAGTTCGGCATGGATATCTCATGTTGATTGCGCTTTATTCATGTTCTTCTGAACTCCTCAAATAGTGAGGCTGTTCAAAGTCTATGAGCTTCGGTACTTCGGTATACAAGATCTGAACTGGAGGTCTGGAAAATATTCCACATTTAATGCTCAGCTTAGAAGTGTTAGACATTGCTAGCGAAAGCCCCTTGCCTTGAGCACAAAACTGCTTCTTCATGTTCAAAATGTAAGTGCTGCTGGAACAATTGTTTTCGAGTGACAGTCCGGAAAGCTCACCATCATGCTAATGCGTCTATCTAATCTAACTCCCGTAGCAAATGGACTCTGATCTTCCAGTAAGAAATTTAATCATTCTTATCGTTTTTTTGCTCATTTTGGAAAACTCTTCAATGTAACTGAACGCTTCACTCCATCGTTACCAGCTTATTAAACACATTGGCCGATAAATGGTTTTTTTTCCTTTATATTTGTTCACTCCGCATTTCTTGAAACTTTCCAATAATGTCTCGAATTCAGCTAAATCATGCCTATTCAATATAAGGCGGTGAAAACCATCTTGTTTTCATCCCTGTAAGCTTTGTTTCGCCTAGACATCCAGATGAATGTTTTGCATTCAACGTCAGGTAGACAAAAATCTCAGTACTTATGATGACGTTCGCTACAAAATACCTGTAATTTGATCGGATTATGGTGACGGTCACGTTTTTACGTATCCTTAATGTTCATCAACTCATTGGTTTTCCAATCGCTCTATATCATCACCTACCGTATCCTCGTCTATATTGGTTTCACTCGACAATTTGCTTAATAGTCGTGCTGTCCACCATTCCTGAAAAATGGTTGTCGATTTAGTGCATTAACGACTAGTAAATAATAAAAAACCAAATCAAATCCCCGTACTTTTCGTCAATGTCAGCCTATTTAGTTTTTCAATGTAGACTGCTGAGAAAGGCTGTTGTACTCGTCGTGAACCCGTGTTTCAAGCACCAAAGAGTCACCTTGATAGTTGCAGAATCTCTACAGCTCATTCATTCTTCGTGCTGATTCAAAGTTATTCCCCAGTTCCAATTTTCTGTCGGCTTTATTTCGCTCT
Source organism: Angiostrongylus costaricensis (assembly GCA_900624975.1). Taxonomy (NCBI): domain Eukaryota; kingdom Metazoa; phylum Nematoda; class Chromadorea; order Rhabditida; family Metastrongylidae; genus Angiostrongylus; species Angiostrongylus costaricensis. The sequence goes on along the minus strand of UYYA01005295.1, from coordinate 7,396 downwards.
TAAATTCAACGCTTTCAGTTGCAAACTTCGAAAATTTTTTTGCTATAAACTCGTTTACCTAACAAAGTTACAGTCTCTAGGTTTTTTCGTTTAGTTTTCACTGGGCGAAAACGATTGTGATCCTATTGTTACTCTTTACAGCACGCACACCCATGCATCATCATCGTCACCATCATCATCACCATCGTCGTGGCTCTGATGTCGACGATGTCCTATCCACAAGAAAAGAACACATTACGGTTAGTGAACCACTGGCCATATCGGTTTTCTAATATTTTTTGTTGCTTTTAGTATTTTTCACTATTATTAATACCACTGAAGGCCAATATAAGTCAGGTGAGATATTTATCAGAAGCACGCACCATGATGAACATAGAGAATGTTGGTTTCTTAATGAATTAAGTGTAAAAATCTGCATGTCTTCCGAAAAAACACGGAGAATGATTTTTCAATCTGCTTGATTTTTCAACAACTGAATGGAAAAGTCATCTATACATTTCTAATACATGGACGCTAGACTCCACTAGCTAATCAATATCCATATTTTGTGTGGCGCTATATATTATTCCGTTCAGTAAATGATTATTTGCCGTGGAATTTTCTGTGGATTTGTGGTACATTCGCCGCTTGGAGGACGAGATATCCTTTCTATGTGAAAGATGAACGTCAAACATTTTTTTTATCTCACCCTTTCATTTCTAAAGCGATATGGCTTGCTGTCACAGAAGCGACAGTTGCTGTATTCACCCTATCTTTCCTACCTTTCATCTGAATGACAACAAGTTTCTTTCTTCAGTGTTCATATTTTGTTTCTATGATGTAAAGCGTCGAGTGTCCGGATTTTAATTCAATAACTCTATCCCTAGGCATTGCTAAGCCGATGGCTTCCCAAAATGATTAAAAAAACGGATAAAATAGGTTTATAACTATGAAGTCGTCTTCAAATCACAGGCTAAGTTAATGGCAATTTCTAGTTTCTTTCTTGTTTTTGAAGAGACAAACGATTTACTAAACTCCGTCTCAGTTTATCAATAAGAGAGTACAAATAGGTTTCCTTTACATCTCTGTCTCCAAAATAGACAGTCTTTTTTTTCATTATAATGCTGAGATATTTACAAAACCTCCTGACCGCAGGTGTCTGCGGTGGGGAACGAACGCGCTATTACCTTTTCCGTAGGCGAACGCGTTCACCACCACACCATGAGCGTCCTTTGTTTCGCCTGTTGCTCAGCTGGTTTTTCGATAACTACAAGACTTCGAGGGTTGTGCACATGTGTGNTTTTTTTCATTATAATGCTGAGATATTTACAAAACCTCCTGACCGCAGGTGTCTGCGGTGGGGAACGAACGCGCTATTACCCTTTCCGTAGGTGAACGCGTTCACCACCTCACCATGAGGGTCCTTTGTTTCGCCTGTTGCTCAGCTGGTTTTTCGATAACTACAAGACTTCGAGGGTTGTGCACATGTGTGAGTGGTGGAAAAGACTGCTGTACCGCAGATGAATCGTTGTCAAAGGTTTTCCCCATTCTATCGAAAAACGAAGTCCTAATTGCTACGATTAACTCGTAAGTGCGTTAAAGATCACGTGAATCGCTTAAACAACAAACAAACTCAGCTTGTTGTCATCATTCCGGAAAGATCCCTCTTGGTCTCCGTTGATCAAAGGACACAAACTGAGAAACACAATGGACACATTTTGANTCGTTGTCAAAGGTTTTCCCCATTCTATCGAAAAACGAAGTCCTAATTGCTACGATTAACTCGTAAGTGCGTTAAAGATCACGTGAATCGTTTAAACAACAAACAAACTCCGCTTGTTGTCATCATTCCGGAAAGATCCCTCTTGGTCTCCGTTGATCAAAGGACACAAACTGAGAAACACAATGGACACATTTTGATATAATGCCTACTCTATTTCATTGCTTCCTGCGACAAAATTGCTACTACCAGTTCGCCTTGGTCGGTCGTCGCGTAGATTTGCTCTTGTCTGAGTTTCTTGACGTTGCTGTCGAACATCTTTTTGAGTCGCGCTTTATAGGAATGAAAATTAGATCTTCGTAGCTAGACGCATTCAAACACCGCCAAGAAAGGGAAGGCGATAAGCCATTGGGGAGATACCCATCAAAGAAAGAAACATTGGCAACGCCGCAGTCATTCATGCAGTTTTTATTATCGAAAAATGCAAAACTTTTATGACAGCTTTTGCACATAAAGATTTTTGATCGTTTCCGCTGCAGCTTTTCTCGGCCTTCCCCCAAAAATGGAAAACACAAGTGCGTAGCGCTCGCGAGATGCATTATGTCGGTGATATTCGAATGAAACCAGTCAGTGATGGATTAAAGGGCAGGAAGCAGTGAACGTGTTGTGAATTAGGTTGGGATATTATTGCTCATTGATAAAATAAAGATTAGATAATATGTTAGATAACAGCAGTGACGTAATAAGAAGACTGTCGAATATTTTCTATTTTTTGTAGTTAGGAGATTTTTCGTTGCGTTCGCACGCTGCTCTGCGCTGCTATTGATAGACGCACACGGGGTCTGGCAATGGTTGCCGGTTGCCACAACCGTCACTCATCGAACATGACCCGAAGGGTCGCGGCCTACATGCATCGAACATATTTCGTTGACTTTGTTGATTTAATTTTGAGGAATTTTCTAGAAAGTCGCCATGAATACTTGAGGAATAGAACTTTGATGCCAGCTATTTTAAAGCCTAATTCTTCCTTAACAATATATCATGTGAAGCCCTCTCAAAATCGAGTTTGCAATTGCCTTAGACTGTCTATATTATGCTCTCCAGTCACGAGGATTCGATTATTTAGCTAGTGATCTCAACCTCGGACATAAAGTGGCGCTAGGAGCTTGAAATGTCATCGGATGACCATTCAAGGAGAAGCTTTTAAATTGTAAATGGTTCGGAAGGTTTCGAACGGGGGATATAAGTCTCCATGGTGGAAATGTTTCATTCCTAACTTTCTAAAGGCGATAATCTAAGCTTTGAGAGGTTGGACAGCAACTTGATATTTGTGATTGAACAATCGCTTTTCGCTTGGAATAGAATGAAAACTGGACCAACTCTATAAATGGGACGGCATGTCGAGAAAAAGGTTGAGACAAAGGTTGTTGTTCCAAAGTCTATTCTGCGCCTTTTTTCATGACACATTTCTCTTTCGGATTCTGACGTTTAATGAAGTGTGAATTGCTATAGGGCNTTTCATTCCTAACTTTCTAAAGGCGATAATCTAAGCTTTGAGAGGTTGGACAGCAACTTGATATTTGTGATTGAACAATCGCTTTTCACTTGGAATAGAATGAAAATTGGACCAACTCTATAAATGGGGCGGCATGTCGAGAAAAAGAATGAGACAAAGGTTGTTGTTCCAAAGTCTATTCTGCGCCTTTTTTCATGACACATTTCTCTTTCGGATTCTGACGTTTAATGAAGTGTGAATTGCTATAGGGCAGCTCACGACATTCATCTCAGTGAATGAATCAAAATATTTCCTATTAACATCTTTTCGCCTTCCAACGCTTTACCGCCTTATCGTGGCTGGGAGGTGTTCCTGGGTGACGGACTGCGATGTACAGTGGCGGATTCGTCTCCTCAGCAGGGTTACCCAAACTGAGAAGGCGTCAGGCGTTTCCATCAGAAAGCCTAGCTAAGAGTAAACCAATACCAAGATCCACCACCGTTTTGGTATCAAAGTCACATGACGGTAAATCTCCCTCTGATCCACAAGGATTGCGATTGCCTGTTGTGGTGACGACCTGCGGCAGACTTTGGCCAGGCTATCCTCGGGATTCCAGGGAACCACAATGGCTTAACCAGCAAACCTCCGAAAAGTGGTGATTATGCTGTGGCCCGCACAATTAGTGATGACGTCCCGTTCAAGTATCGAGTAAGTAATTAACATCTTTTAAAGCAGATTTTTTATTAAAGGATTCCTATTTATGATTTCTTAGCTACAACCACATTAGATCAACTAGGAAAGAACTTTGATTAATGCCGAAACGATCACAGCGCTGCTATGATGAACATGCTGAATTCTCACAGAAAAATAACAGCGTATCTATGCAGCAGTGACGAAAAGAAAATCCACTCTTCTCGTACAAAAATGGTCTATGAGAGGGTGCACAACCAGTGCTGCAAAAGCTGTGCGAGTTGAACGGCGAATCTGCACTTCATCCAACGTATCCGTCGCGGTCTCGTTAACTAGCAGTTACTTTTTAAATCATTCTCACAAATCGTAACTAAGCCAGTCTTCAATAACCAAGCCACTGCAAATAATGCCTTCGAAGGCTTTGTCACTTTCAGAACATCTGAACTGCCGAAGCAGTCAAATGTTTATCTTGTTAGGAAAACCATGTACATTCTTACGGTTCTCATTATTGAGCTCCATTTAAGCACTTCATGGTTGCCGCTGAGAGTCGGCAAATATTCTTTTAATCGGCGTTACCTTTCAATGATACCGTACAGATTTCATATGACTAACAAGAAATTGAGAGGTTAATTGTCGTAAAATTAGAAATTCTAGGAGTTCTGATATCCATGAAAAGTCTAGTGTCTTAAATTATTCACATAGAAGCCGTAGTTGTCCTCATTGGTCGATGGGTATCTACCACAGATGAAAAAAAAGCAGGAAAAGCAGCTGTTGTTTGTTATGAAAGCAATTGCCTCTTCTTCTAACGCTGCTCAATTCATATTCGTGAGGTCCATTATTGTCTAACCTTAATGCTCAGCCTCATAAGAAGTAATTGCGTCAGATTCATGACTTAACGTGTAATTTCGTCGGTATTTTTGCAGTTTTGCATAATGGCATTCGCGCTGGATAATGGGCTGCATGTACGAGACCTTCGACTAGTGAATGGCCAAGAGAGCCAAAGACGATTGTAGTTGTTGTTCTGTTTGATTTGACCCGGACTGCTACAATCTTTGTTCAGTCGTCGAGGATACACGGTACACAAGGTTTACTCTACCCAGTCGTTTTATCATACAGTAACGAAATATGGTAATGAAAGCCCGGCATACCTTATTGTGAATCTTTTGGCGAAGACTCGCAGCTAACTCTTCCATCTTCCGACCACGCCAAGATATTCGACTAAAATGAGATTTGCCAGAGACAAATTTTTCGATGTTTACTATGATTATTGTTTTTCGACTTACTTATCTCAGTATCACCACACTAGTAAAGACATGCCGATGTTTTGTATTCATTACCTAATTGGAGAACATATCGCTGATGAAAACCTTCAAAAGGAGGAAAGGAGTCAGAGAAGTTTTATATATTGTTTATTTACCAACTTTTTACGGAGTTACGATTGTCAACAATAGTTCAACTAGCAGAAAAATGAGGTAGAATCTATTTATCCAACACTGAGATTAATGAGAAAACGATTTGTCCGTTTGTTCGTTTCTTTCTGTTTTCTTAAAGACCGATTAGTTTTTAATCTTTTCCACCTAAGACATACGCGAATTCACCTAGTTTTGTGTCAGACCCATGAGACTACGCGTAGTTTTTCGTGGCGATCAGTGTGCATTCAATCCAATGCGCACTATTTATTATGCTTAAGTATGATCAACTAATTGTTAGGCATGCGTTTGGAAATTGGTTTCGTAACAGTGTTTCTGGTCCGTGGTCTATGGTCTATGTGGCATTAGATCGGTCGCATTTTAGTTTAAGTGAGGATGATAAAGAAGCGGTATCAGTACAGTACTGTGGTGTTCCAGTTAATATAGTCAGATAGTGCGTTTGTGTATGAAGTACCTGTACCTTCACTGACACGCCTCGAAAGTGTCACTTATATTTCGATAATGTAAGGTATTCATTTTATTTTCGAAAATATTAAAGAAAAGTAGCTACTGGTGTTTTCGACAGGGCTTCCAAGTATTACATTTCTAAGGAAAAAAAACCATTCCGCAAGTTATTTGGGCGAAAATGACAAAAACTAGGAAATTTTTTTCATTTTTAAGCGCAAGTGACTGAGTATGCCGTCGTTTCATTTGGCCTGAGAACCAATAACAATAGTAGTGCTCAAGAATGGGTGCAAAAATCTAGTGATGAAGATGAAACCTTTGAAGATGAGGAGGTGAACAATCCACTGCCACCTACGACCGTCATCTGAAGCCACTGTTTGAATAAGAAAAGCTCCTCGAAAGTTCCCGAATGAATGTGGTTATGTTAAAGCAGCAGTTACAGCACAGTCTTATCGAGCTCAAAACGCATGAGAAAGAAGTGCTGAGCGAATGAGTGCTGATTGAGTTAAACAAAAGAACACCACAATGAAACCTCTTTTTCTACGTCTTTTTGTAATGTGAACAGAATCCATTTCTGATCGCGATGGCATGATTGCTGATGGCAAAAGATCGATAAAACTAGCTGAGAAACAGGCGAAACGATGGACCCGCATGGTGTGGTGGTGAACGCGCTACTCCTTGGAAAGGACAATAGAGCGTTCGTTCACCACCGCAGACATCTGCGGTCCGGAGTTTTGCAAATACCTCAGCATCATTAAAGTTATGTTTCGCAATATACCCTGCCATCAAAAAAAAAGTAGGCAGTAAATGAAAAGGTTAGGAGTCCATTTCGATATCGAGTTATCACGTATCCCATAGGGATACACGTTGTGCACCGGTTAGAGGTGTCCTTGAGTACACACCGGTCGGTGGTTCGTTCCCACGGCGAAACTAAGCCAATCCTCCTTTTTCTCCAGGCTCGCAAAATTTGGGGTTCGCTGAAATATGAGGACAATAACTTCACATATACTTGGACTCTCACAAGTCTATAGGCCAAATAAATATGCACTGACTCCCTCCACCGAGAGATTAGAATACGTGTCATGTACCTAAGGGATTGATTAACACTGAACGCCTTATCCTTTACCGTTTATGGTCGCATGTGAATAAAAATTGTTTCCTCATGAGATCCAACGCACAAGGTTGGATGAAGGTAAAGGAGCGGCCCACTTCCCAAAGTCGTCTCTGCATCAGAATATGGTTATGGTTAGTGTTGAATGGTTACCAGATGAAATCGGATTCCACTCTTTTAGTTCTAGGAAAGCTGTGATAATCTAATGAGTGTTCTACAAGCTGTAGTACCAACTACAAACAATCGTGCCTTGATAGGAAGATATTTTGTCTTGCGAGACAACGTATTCGGACCTCCAACAACTCAATTATTATTTTTTCAGGAACCTCGACAGGTGGTTTTCCGAAAAGTCCTCGAAAGTCAAGCCAATGTCTAAGGCTCGTGATTTTATCGTGGTAGAAAAGACTAAAGATCAATTTAATTTTCCCGAAAATCCAATAACACGTTTGCACTAGTCTCAAAATGGTTCACTGAGCAGGAACTACGCTGAATCCGTGACTTTCTCATTCTGTTTAAATTTCACAAAA
>UYYA01005294.1:0-28650 GCA_900624975.1 Angiostrongylus costaricensis | reverse complement strand
TTAAGCATCGTTTCGAGGTGATTCAATGCATATCTGGCCCTTACAATAGCTCGCTGTGGCCTATCGATGTATCGAGCAAGTGCTGCTATCCTCTCAGACAATTCTGGTGCCAATTTGCTGCCCCCGGAGAGAGGGAAAGCTTGGTAGGCCATAGGCGCGGAGATCGTTTCCACGTGGGTCTTGCAGGGTGCCCTGACCACTTTGAAATACTACGAATAGGATAGAAAATCTTTGCACAATTTTTATTTTATTCGCGCTTTATTTTTTTAATATTCCGCTTTTTCTGTTTCTAATCCGCGGTGAAAATATGAAAACGGCATTAACGGCACCCAGTACCATGTCATAATCGGAGATTTCAATTAAGTACTGATTATGAAACCCTGCAGTCGCGACACCGAGTTATAACACAAAGAATGGAAGTCGAAGCTTTCTATGTGGTTTTCTTTAGTATGGAATATTAATTCCTCGTTGTGAGGTTTAGAAATGGTAAACGTTTCTTAAATTCACTACTTTAACTGCAGCGGTTTGAAGAGAAGATAGCAAAACAGATTTGGACTCATCCCGCGTTTACTATAAATTTAACAGAAAGCGTAAAAATAAAGTAGTTTTTAATCCCATTCTTCTACGAAGAAATGTTTTGCGTAGGTGGATAAGAAATTGAAGAAACACTGTGATTTCATTCTTTGATGATTATTATATAGCTNTACGAAGAAATGTTTTGCGTAGGTGGATAAGAAATTGAAGAAACACTGTGATTTCATTCTTTGATGATTATTATATAGCTCACTATAAAAGAAGTGCTCGCTGTGTTTAAGAAATAAACTTCTCCTCTTTGAAATTGACTACACAAAAAGGAAAAAATGCTTTAATTTCTTATTTCTTTATTTAATGACTTTTTCTCACCAAATCCAGATGAACTATCTTCTTTCTAGTTAGCTAGCTGAGAGACAGCAGAAACGAGGGACCAGCATGGCGTGGTGGTGAAAGCGTTAACCCCCGGAAAGGGTAATAGCGCGTACGTCACCCACCGCACAAGCACCTGCGGTCCTGAGTTTTGCAAATATCTCAGCACCATTGTGGTTGTATCTTCTTTCTTGTCGACTGTTAAATATTCCAGAGATTTGATGGGATGGCTTTTATCTCTTATGTAGCAACTTGTTTGTTGCGATTGTTATTATTACTGGGAATTTAGTTACATTGTTGTGGTGCAACTGGATGCTCGGACTATGCAATTTTTGGCGGTTATCCGACTTCATGCCAATGTCTTACTAATCCAGCTCAGGTGAGATTGTTGCTCATGAAGTCTTTGAGAAGCTTACTAATTTCTTGCCAATGAACTTCACTTTAGTCCTGGTTTTTAGCTTATCTGTATCCATGCTTCTAAGCACCTAATACTAAATAAATATTTGTGATTCAGACTGGTTGTGCGACATATATTTGGCAAGCGCTAGAGAGCAATCTTGTCTACGTGATCATTGTTGCTGCTGTCATTCTTTTCGTTGAAGTACGTAAGCCTTATAATACTATCTTCGTTCCATATTGCATTCATTTTTTCCTCCATTACAGCACTTAATGTGAAACTAGCTGCTATTTTAGCTCTTTGCGATGATCTTCTCGTGCGTGCTGGTGAGCGCAGTAAAAGAGAAGAGGAATAGTTGATGAAAAGTGGTGTGAAAAAAATCAATATTGTTCTACTGATGTTCGCTGTTTTTCTACCTTAATTCATATTTCTCATATTAGAGCGTTTTCGTACTTATTAAAAAACACTTCTGTGGTATGAAGTCATTCACGGTAGGACCTCGGTTTCAGCGTGTGCTCTGCAGCGTCCCTTTCCTGCCCTATTATTGCTGAAATCAAAGCGTAGTCTCAAATCCGAACATACACGTTTCGCGCTTCAAAATATGTTCCAAGTACACTCGTTTCTATGTGAGCTGATGAAACGCGCGTCATTCGTACACTTCTCACTACTGTTGAATTCATTTGGAATCTGAAAATTACAACTAGCAATCTGACAGAAATCTACGAAATAGAAATGTGGTAGGATACGGTTTCCTTTGGTACCAACGAATGCCGATGAAGTCGTTTCTTTCTCGGTGAATGGAACGCCTAAATTATCGATGTTATGTTTATGTTTTATCAATGCATGTAAATAAAGTTGACTACTGATATTAATACTCTGACAACTCGTCTTGAAAAAGCGTTGTTCAGGTTCGAGCAGATTTTCTCACTTACTAATAGTTTTCTAGATATTCTAGTTTTCTAGAAATGCCAGGATTTCTCCTTTTCCAGTAGTGGTAAAGCAGCTGTTGGAGTTGTTCCTGTTTTCTCACCACTACGAATAATAAAATAAATGGTTAAAGCTCTCGACGTTGATCAATCCCTGTGGGATGAGCCATGAATTCGACTTCATTAAGCATCGTTTCGAGGTGATTCAATGCATATCTGGCCCTTACAATAGCTCGCTGTGGCCTATCGATGTATCGAGCAAGTGCTGCTATCCTCTCAGACAATTCTGGTGCCAATTTGCTGCCCCCGGAGAGAGGGAAAGCTTGGTAGGCCATAGGCGCGGAGATCGTTTCCACGTGGGTCTTGCAGGGTGCCCTGACCACTTTGAAATACTACGAATAGGATAGAAAATGTTTGCTCAATTTTTATTTTATTCGCGCTTTATTTTTTTAATATTCCGCTTTTTCTGTTTCTAATCCGCGGTGAAAATATGAAAACGGCATTAACGGCACCCAGTACCATGTCATAATCGGAGATTTCAATTAAGTACTGATTATGAAACCCTGCAGTCGCGACACCGAGTTATAACACAAAGAATGGAAGTCGAAGCTTTCTATGTGGTTTTCTTTAGTATGGAATATTAATTCCTCGTTGTGAGGTTTAGAAATGGTAAACGTTTCTTAAATTCACTACTTTAACTGCAGCGGTTTGAAGAGAAGATAGCAAAACAGATTTGGACTCATCCCGCGTTTACTATAAATTTAACAGAAAGCGTAAAAATAAAGTAGTTTTTAATCCCATTCTTCTACGAAGAAATGTTTTGCGTAGGTGGATAAGAAATTGAAGAAACACTGTGATTTCATTCTTTGATGATTATTATATAGCTTACTATGGAAGAAGTGCTCGCTGTGTTCAAGAAATAAACTTCTCCTCTTTGAAATTGACTACACAAAAAGGAAAAAATGCTCTAATTTCTTATTTCTTTATTTAATAACTTTTTCTCACTGTTCTATTGATTCTTTCGCTCTGTGAAATAGTGGCCAGTGGTCTATTGTCTTGAATTGGAAGGAGTTTTTTCGTACTTCTTCTAATTAACATATCTGGATGAGACATTAAAGCTAATAAACGGGCTTTATTCCAGCTAACCTTGTAAGGATGGGAAATCTAAGCTGAGAGTTAGAGGTTAACACGCAAACACAACTCATTGCTACAGCAAGGTGGTAAACAACTAAAACGAAAATATATAGGTGGTAATAGGATCACTTTGAATTCCATACTGTTTAGCATTATGAGCGAAGTGATTCCTCCAATACACCTATGCTTGATAAGAGGTACTTATAACTAAAAAGTAAAAACACTCAGAACAAAGGTGGCCTGTTCTTTAATCCTTTGGTGAGATGTCAGAAGCAGACTCAGAAAAAAGAAGAAAACTGGGAGAATACGGTTTATTTCATAAGGTAAAGAATTTTTTAAGACATACTTTCCATCAAGAGTACAAACAATTCTACCTTTCTAGAATGCGCTGATATGAAATGAAATGAAGGTACAAGACTAGAGAACTGAGCCAAAACTGATAGCTTAAACAGAGCCACAATACAAAACAAAGAAAAGAAAAATGAACACCAGATCTGTATTTAGATTCCCATACTATGATGAAAAAGTTCTCAGAAAAGGACATCATTGAATGTGATCCATAGAAAACTGATACGCGAGATCATGAAGGAGACTACTACTGAAGTATATTGAACTCAACATAAGAAAACAGTCGATTCTTGATTGTTGTTACGAAGCGTTAAAAAATTCGGAACTATGTAATTCATTATTTGAATAAGCATGGTAGTTGTGATCTGAGATAAGTTGATATCCGAAAACGACAGGTGTAAAAACGAAAACAATGCCCAACAAGCCAGTGCTTCAAAATTAATGACATCAGCTTCCGCTCAAACACATTTGGTTTTGTTGTCTATGTGGAAAAATTGTGGAAAACTATTGAAAGGGAAGGAAAAACAGATAGAAAAATCTATGTACAAACAAGTACCACAACGAATATTTTTTCATTATTTTACAATCTATTGAATTTTACAATCACTTTCGTCAATAACCTTAACATTGGTGGAGGTTTTTTCACCACGCCCACGCATCTTCAGGGATAGGCGTTTCGTAGACCTGAAGATTATCGAAATGAATCGAATTACTCGTAGAAAAATTACGAAAACATGAAGATGTGTGATGAAGTATTATTACTGCAGTGTTATTACATTGCCTGTTATTATTGTGTTAAGGGGAGGGTGTAGCACAGTAGTCGGACGTTCCCTGCAATACACATGGGATCGATCCTCGCACCCCAGGCTCACCAAGCGTTCCATCCCTTCGGGGTCAGCAAATTGTTACCAGACAAATCTGGTGAGATAGCTACACTGAATCGATAGATTGATAGGCCACTGCGAGTTATTGTAAAAGCCAGTTATGCATTGGGTCACCTCCAACGATGCTTAATGAAGTCGAATGCATGGAGCATCCTTCAGGGATTGATCAACGTCGAGAGCTTTATCTTCTATCCTTTTATTATTTTATGTAGAAGCATGTTGAGAATGTGTCAACCACAATCAAAGGTTGCTTAACATGATGTCTAAATAGGTTGTTTTGTTTAGTCATTACAATATACCTGATTAAACTTGCACTGCGACTGAGCTTATGATCTTCATCCGACAGTCTCCTTTCAAGTTGATCCTTTTCTTTGCCGTGTTTCGAAGGTTTTATCTTCAATACAAATGTTATTTACTAAAAATTCACATGCGATCGTGGAAAATCATCGAACAGGAAAAGCGAAGAAACATACTCGCAAAGATCGATTCCTTTTAAGACTGTCAAAATCGGTTTTGGGTATCCCAAGAGATGGACATGTCTGTTGTTTATCTATGACAGGAATCTTGCCATTGTTCTCTAACTTAAATTATTATCATTATTTAGGCTTTGTTATAACATAGAGGCATAGAGTCACATACTTTGCTCTACCTTCGAATTTACAGGTTTGTTTTGAAAAGAGATATTTATGATGGAAAGCACCATATTTAAAATGCTGTTGCATTGTTTCTATTCAAGTTTTATTGTTCTTGTAAAGTTTTGTCCTTTATTGTTCAGAAATTTTGCTTTATTGCCCATCTATTGTTGGACAAATTGGCAAGAAATACTTTGGTGTTGATTTTAGGACCTTTAGTATTATGTCCGAAGGTTGAGAAGCTAAAAGCTAGAAAGCCAAGTGCTAAGGTATTGGCATCAACATGAGGCCATTTATTTAGAAATAATTCTGCAGCGCCTTTAATTTTACTTGACATTTATCAAACTAATTGATCTATAGGGGTAAATTTTTTTCTGGCTATCAAAAAAAAAAAAGAAAGCCTGTTTTAAAGTGGAAACAGATCAACACTAAAACAGGTAAGTGCTTGTGTCGGCCTTGGCAATATTTCATTTTCTTCTTCCGTGGTTGCCATCTTCTAAAGCAGTCCTTTTCATGTTTGGTGTTGTATGCAGATGCTTTATTTGGAGCATAATTTTCCTCAAGCTGTGAGTACTGCGCCTCGTTGACGTGAGCCACAAACGTTTCTCCACATCTTGTAGATGATGGAGCTGGAAGGCGTTTATATAGTCATGAGTTCCACTCCATTGTTCTTCACGCCTGTACTCATGAATGACTCATTTGCGTTTCAACTACGTAGTATATTAAATATTGTTTCATTGATAAGCTAATAGGAAAAGTTGGAAAGCAAACATGTAGTCGGCTAACGTTCCGGCGTCTTCGTCTTCCGCAGAGCCGATGATCCGAGTAGATGGTCCACAGTCGCTCGTACTCTCGATATGGTGGTGTCTTCGTCGTCGTATCGAGTCGAATCGTCTTCAGTGGAGCACCACTCAAAGAGGCAACCTCACTCACAGCGCTTCTTTGTACGGGACGATTGCTGTTGATAATGACTATTCGTTGATGATAATTAGCTTTTCAATGGACATTCCGTCCTGCAGTGCTCGATATTAGATAAGCTCGTACCAACCTCGCGTCAGCTTAAGAAGATCAGTTTATAAGATCACATAAATAAACGATGTGATCGTTCCCCAAATACGCCACGCTTTTGTGTGATTTCCAATGCCCGACGTAGTCAATCCTTGTTGGAAAATAATTTCTTGTCCAGATGGACAGATCATGTGCGGCCTTGACGGGAACCCGGCGAAATGGCTTCATTATTATTCTTGTTTCCCGTTCCAAATTCTAGCAGAAGTCTAAGTCTTTGAGGACAAATATACGATTGGAGTTCTGTTACAGATTACTTCCTTCCACTTATAAAAGCATTCACGTGAGTAGCTCTAATGAGTTGCGAAATTTATTAACTAACAGTTGTTGACGTTGGGCTTCTTTTGTTGTGAAAGTTGAAGATGGGAAATGACCTGCAAGCTGATAGGGTCTCATGTGAGTAAAAGATCTTTAACACATCAATAATGCTGACAGGATAAGACCAGAACACCTGAAGAACCTTCCGCCAGCCCTCATAAACACAATGACTCGGCTCTTCACACGTTACCTGTCTGAATGCAAGGCCCCTACTCAGTAGAAGCTCAGCAAGATCGTGTTATTGTTCAAGAAGGGTGACCTACACGATATCGGCAACTATCGCCCAATCTGCTTGTTGTCTGTCGTCTACAAACTTTTCACTCGAGTCATCCTAAACAGGATTGACAGAGCATTAAACGAAGGACAGCCATGAGAGCAAGCAGGGTTTCGAAGAGGATTTAGTACGATGGACCACATCCACACGATAACAAGGCTCATTGAAGTATCGCGAGAGCACAAAAGACCGCTTTGTCCCATTTTCATCGATTAACAGGTCTTTGATCCAGTTGAGATGGAAGCAGTCATGGAAACCCTTGATAATCAAGGAGTCCCTGCTCAGTACATAAAGATTCTTCGTGAGCTGTACAAAAATTTCACCACCAAGGTATCACCAATTTACAACGATGTAAACATTGATGTCGAAAGAGGAGTTAGGCAAGGCGATACCATCTCGCCAAAATTATTTGCCGCCACACGCCAGAACGTCATGCGAACATTGGAATGAAATAATGTGGGAGTGAAAATCGATGGTCGGCAGTTACACCATCTTCGCTTTGCTGATGAAATCGTTCTCAGAACACCAAACATTAGCCAAGCGAAACAAATGCTTACCCATTTTGATGTAGCCTGTGGAAAGATTGGTCTTCGACTAAATCTCACAAAAACGATGTTCATGAGAAGCGGATTAGTTTCGCATGCACCATTCGCGCTCATCGGGACGAATACCTCCAAATCTTCCAGTTACATCTATCTAGGTCGGGAAAGGAAATCAATATGATGAACGACCTAACTCCAGAGTTGAGCAGAAGAAAGCGAGCGGCTTGGAGAGCTTTCAAGAGCATCGGGGATGTAGTGAAGAGAACAAAAAACACCCGACTCCGCACCCATCTTTTGAACTCAACGCTATTTCGTGCCCCAACGTATGCGTCAGAAACTTGGTTGCTGCGTAAGCAGGATGAAAGATCACTCAGCGTTATCGAACGCGCAGTCGAAAGGACGATGCTAGGAGTATCCCGCTCCACACAAGTAAGGGATAGAATCCAAAACTCCAATCTGCAACAAAGATCAAAAATTAAAGATGCCATTCTGTACGCCAAACAGTCGAAGATAAGGTGGGCCAGACACGTAATGCGTATGAATGACAACGGATGGACAAGACCCGTTAGTGACTGGATTCCTCGGGATGTCAAACGGACTGCAGGAAGAGCACCGACCCGATGGTCAGAGTTCTTCACAAGGAGCCTTGAAGAAAGATATGATGCACGACGAGTCCCTAGGGCGAGCAGAAGCCACTGGGCTACTCTTGCACGCGACAGGGAAAAATGGAAGATTTACTGGCGCCTGCTCGAGTCACTCGACGATCAACGGGACTTACAGGTGCTACAGGTGATAGTGCTGAGATATTTGCAAAACTCAGGACCGTAGGTGTCTGCGGTGTGGAATGAACGCGCTATTAAAACTAAAATTGAACGTTATTGTAACTATAGCCTCAGCTTAACTGGATTCAATGCCGATTTGGGTTTCCCAGATCAATCCCGTTGACGGGGATTACTGATGGCAAAAGATCGATAGAACTAGCTGAGAGACACGGAAAACGAAGGACCCGGCTGGTGTGGTGGTGAGCGCGTTACTGCCCGGAAAGGGCAATAGCGCGTTCGTTCCCCACCGCAGACACCTACGGTCCTGAGTTTTGCAAATATCTCAGCGTAAAAGAGTTATATTTCGCAACACATTCTGCGATAAAAAAGAATGGGCAGTAAATAAAAAGGTTAAGGATCTTTAACACATTTATTACAGCTGTCGAAACCTTAACGCTGTTGCTTTCTAACGAAAAGTTTGTTAGTTAGCAAATCCTTCTTCGGCTTTTTAAAGCTATTTTCAGAAAATACGACTTTAAATTGACGCTATTCTTCGCGAAATTGAATTGAGAGAGATTTTGAGTGTTAAAGGTCTTATAGGAATTACTAAGTGAGGCCAGAAAGCTTGCAACAAACCCTAGAATGATGTCGAATTCCTTCTCTACTGGTTGAACGTGCCCTTGCAGATTTTAAACGTAGGAGAGGTGAAGCGGCAACCCATTCCCTATTTTTGCTCGATGTCAGTTCATCAGTGTCGTCTAACAATCCTCTGCTATCCTTAAATGGTCCAGCAATCTAGTAATAAGTTAGGGCACATTTTTCTGATCTTGTCAGTTGACATTATTAGGAGCATTTGTGGAGCATAATTTTTGTTTATGGAAAAATGCAACCTTTTTCATTCAATGGTGGATTTGTCAAAAAATACATGCCAATATAATGAATTATCTATATTCGTTCTTCACAGACTTCAGATCTCACTGTTTTTATTCGTTGATGGTCAAAGTGTTTTCGAATCTCACATTATTGTAGGGAAAACCACTGAGCTCCAAGAGTGTTCGGAAAATCTCAGTCACTCGCAGATTGGTTTTGGCCGAAACCTCCAGGTAGCGAACGTCACCACTTAATCTACTCGTGAATGCTTTCGCAGTATCTTCGAAGATCTGAAAATAGGCCAGATGGGCTGACATATCAAGATAACGAAATGACGCTGGTCTAACGATTGTGGTTGTCAGTATACTAACCTTCTTGCTTGGCAGGTCACATTTGTTCCCCACGACAACAACGGGAAGTGTGGCTAAGTCTGGACGTCGTGCACTAATTTCTTGCCATATATCCGACATCTGAAAGAGACCATTACTTGTATTATTTTCGGTTGTATAACTAACGAATCCCGTTAACTCAAACGCTCGTATCGCCTTAATGTCCAAGTCGTCATCCGGTCACTCAGTCACATGATACTTGATATTCAAATGGCCCGTCTTCACTGGTTGTGCGGACCCCGGGATAATCTCCATTTTTCGGAGATTTGCTGGTTAAGCCATTGTAGTTCTTCAGAATCCCGAGGTTAGCCTGGCCAAAGTCTGCCCCAGGTCTTCACCACCACAAGCAGTCGCACTTGTGGATCAGAGATAGATTTGCCACCATGCGACTTTGATACCAGGACCCGGTAGATCCTGGTACTGATTCACATTTAGCTGGGCTTCCTAATAAAGACGCGAGACTAGTTCTCAGCCTGGGAGACCTCTACGGGATGAATCTTCCTACTGTCCATCGCAGCCCGACCCCCATTAACACTACAATGAAGCGGTAAACCGTTGGAAGGCCCAGTCACTCAGAAATAGTCGGAGTTTTACGAGATGACATAACTAATGAAAAAATCAATACACATACTATGCAGTGTATTCAGGTTCAGCGTATTTTTTTCACTATGTCAGCAAATTCGTTTCAGTTTAACAGCTGTTTAATATATTGTTAATAATATCATTACCGCATTACCTCCTTAAAACTGGGAACATCATCGACAGCGAAGACAAGTAGAAAGGCACTGGCTGACGCTATAGATACTTTACGCATATCCGGAAAATTGAAGTTGGTATCCAGAATGTCGAGAAGCAAAGGAGCACCCTGAATTTGCAAATGTAAATAACAAAGATGCGACATTTTCGATCAATTATTAGTTCTATTTTTTCAGAATTATTTTTGTAGAAAAGTATACTAAGGGCACCTTAGCTACAAAAATGGTCAATTTACTAAATTTCCAGTTGTTTTCAGCCACTATTGTTCCATGTGGGTCAGATGGGGCAGTGGCAGTGATGGCTTTCGTCACTAACACGATGCTAATGCGAGCCCGCGCAGACCACGCCAAATCTGCTTCGGGGTCGGCAAATTGGTACAGGATTTTTCTGGGACTATTTCGGTTACTGAAATCTTCGTGAAAGTACTCTAACACGACTATGTCAGGACTCCATGGAGAGTAGGCTAAACCGGCATTCAACGACATTCGTGTAGCAGCGGAAAAATTCCTTAAGCAGTTGCAGAATTCACATGAGGAAATGTGCGGAAATCGTTGGAGGCGATGGCTGCGAGGAAACGAATCGAATGCAAGGAACGCTGCAATCCGTGCAGTTGATGTTAAAAAGTGTTATGTAAAATAAAAAGTAAATAAATTATACGTTGAATTACAGAGCGTTGTTTTAGTTGTTAATAAAGACTGAAATAAAGTAGAAGCAATTCTTGGAAATAACAGTGGGTATAAGACCGCTCTGTTATTTCACATTAATAGTATTCACACTGTATATCGCTAAAGGTTTCTTTTGATACATGGTTACTTGGATCACCCATTTTCACAAGAAGTTCGAACTCTTGAACATCGTCCATTCGTGTCTTCCTCGCGCATTTGCTGCCCACGGTGGTAGACCGCTTCAAACCTAATGACGTCCGCGAGACACTTTTCTTAATCCATGAGTCATCTCTATCTGCCAATGCAGATATTTAACCAAAGTCACGAATCCTGCGAAACCAATCGCTTGGAATTCGTCGAGAAAGACACTTGCATTCTCTTGGAATCCGATCCACTCTTTTTTCGTCCATTTGTCATCTGTTATTCTTATTGAAGGATCGACCCATCCAAGTTTCGATATTTATGTATATTCTCCTAGATCCCGAAGATGGGGTAAGTTGTGAAGATCTAAACTCCACATTCCAGCTAAGACGTTGTAAGTGCAGGGCAAATTATAAAACATCCTCATTGTGATTTCGAGCACAGCCTCAGCTTAAGTGAGTTTAGTGCCAACTTGTGCTCCCCAGATCAATCCCGTTGACGCTTGGTTGCTGAGAGCTCCGTTATGGTAAAACAGTGGGTGGGAGAAAGACAAAATGAGGGCTTCAGTTGTGCCGTGTGCAACACGTGAACCGTCGGAAAAGGTAATCGCTGTTCGATCATATCTGCGATCCAGGTTTTGGAAATATCTCAGCATCTTTGTGGTTGTATTTCACACAATACCCTGTAATTAAAACTGAGCAGAAGATAAAAGTTACACATCTCAAAACACATCGCTTATGAGCTTTACGACACGCAGCGCAATTTATGACGTGGTTTAACATTAGTCTACGTACCTGCTTCATAACAAAGCGCTCGAAGGAATGTTTAGTCGAAAAGGTTAGTGCGGAGTTTTGGATCTAATAGTTGATCGGTGGCGTCTTTGAGTGGCCCGGATGCTGCCATGCTGCTCTCCTTCATCTGTCTAATACGTCTTTCATGTCGTTCTTCGTGTTCAAGGGCGTCCGAAGGACTATTAATTTTCGCACCATACATGGTCATGGCAACTTCTATGTCCATCACGATCTTCTTAAAAATCGAGGAAAGTGCGTAGCGCAGTGATAACGGGCACCCTGAAACACACATAGGATCGATCCTGCTCTCCAGTCTTGCTATGCCTTCCATCCGCTCGTGGTCGGAAAATTGGTATCAGACTTGTCTTGGAGGGTAGCAGCAGTGAATCAACACACTGTCAGGCAACCGCGAGTACAGGCCAGATATGTTTTCAATCACCTCTAACGATACTTAGTCAAGTCGAATGCATGACGCATACCACAGAGGTTGGTCAACGTCGAGAGCTTTAAGAGCTTTATACTTCACTTTCCTTTATCGAAAGTCGAATTGCTATCGCAGAGGAATGATGTTGACGAGAGCCCAACAAGAAGGTGTAATTTGCCATTTTAGTTTCCTATTCGAGGTTTTGCGATCCTGCAATCAATCTCACTAGTTTTCCTTAATCTTATAATGAAATGTCAACAAAAAATTTATACAGGGACTTTCCATTGCGGATTACTCTCTCTCTGCATAGTTGAACAAGTTTTTGAGTAACCGTTGATGATACTGAACTTCTTCTAGCGTGGAGGTTGACGACAGAACATGGTCAAGCGAAGAGGCTGGATTTCATATCAGACAAAGAGTTATTTAATGTATACGTGTACAACAAAGCCTACGCCACTGTGATGTAATGAGGGAATATTTTTCTGACGATTGACAAGAGTTCTACCAAAGACTTGGCTCATGTTGGTCGTCATGGTTTTTGCATCTCGTTGGACAATCAGATGGAAACTGATGCAACCGGCGACACAAAGCAGTAATGTGAAATCGATATCCAAGAGGAATAACTCGGTTATAGAAGCAGAGCAAGAAACAATCTCTATAGCGTGTTGGGTGCGTGTTCCTGGGCTCCAGTTTCACTGACGAGCCTTGCAACCCGAGATTTGATTACCTTTCATTACGTGACTATCATCCCAACGTCATAGACGGAAGATAATTTATTGTTGAGGTATTCTGTTGCAGGAGGAGTGGGCGGCGCAGCGGTTAGTGACGTTGTGCATCAGGAAGCAAGGTGATGGTTCGAACCTCCTGCCTAGTACTCTCCCTCAATCTACGTGGGAACCCTTTAGCTCAGTTATCTCTATGATTGCAAGGATGATCCACTCGACCAGCATTCTACGACATTCACAGTGAAGAAAAACCTTTAAGCAGCAGCCGACACAACACGCGAAATGTTCGAAGGCCTTTGTGGACGATATATTCGATGAAAACGGATAGAATGCAAGAAGTGTTGGGATCCGTAAAGTGGATGTGATGGGAGTTCATGTTAAACTAAATAAAAAATACTGCTACAATGATGCTGAGATATTTGCACAACTCCGGAGCGCTGGTGTCTGGACTCGTGTGGTGTGATGTTGAACCTGTTAGCGTCTGGAAAGGGTAACAGCTTGTTCGGTCTCCATCGCAAGCACCAGCTGCCCGGAGTTTTGCAAATATCTCAGCATGGCAATTGTTGTATTTCACATAATGCCTTTCCGTTTAAAAGAATAGGTAGTGAATAAAAAGTGACGACATTGTGATAAATGAAAAATATTTTATCGCAATTGGCAGATTAGTTGACTTTTCCTTGGGTTACAAACCAGTCTCTGGTCTTTGTGCATCAGGGCAGGACTTGACACCATGGGACTAGTTTGTTACTATACGGAGGTAAATCCTGGCATTTATTTACTCCTTGCTGGGCAACCGGATGAAAACGGCGAACTCGTTTTCACGTTGGTAGGGAGCGACCTTCCACTCTACATCGTAGCACCACAACCAAAAGCGTCCGTAAGCAATAATGAGGCGACAAATTATTTTTAGAGGGATGGGAGCAGGTTAAAATTCAGAGGATTTCTTGAAATAAGATAGCATTTCTTTCATTTAGTAATATTAGTTCGAAAAAACAAAAACTCTTCTTTCTGAGCGAGTCGTTGCTAACAGCGCTTGAGAATGGCTTTGTTTCCCGTTAGAAATCCTAATAAGGTGGTAATTGATTTTGTTTTAACAGAAGTTGTCAATACCATACTATTGATTACGAGTGCTAGGATGCCAGCATAAAGACATTACTCATTACGCGTACTGCAGAGCTTTGATGGGCATTTCGATGACCGTGACTAGAATCATTTCAGGTCCCTATTAGATTTCAGTACTTTGCTAAAGGGTGGAGCAGAAATTATGCCATATCTACGCTCTGAAAATCAATAAATGATAATGACGAGAAGCGAAGCAGCAAACTGCAAGTATGCGAGAGTTAACTGATAACTTAATAAACTCTTCAAAGTGCGTAAAATTTCATCACATGGTTTTAAATGAGAATTCTATGCCTAAAATTAGTGTTCTCTTGCTATAGAAAAAAACGTAGCAAATAAAAAAACCTTTATACGAAATTGCCGAGAGTGAAGATCCTCGATAGTCTCTTTGTACTTTTCCGAGAATTCATTGTAGAGATATCGCCGAATAAGATTCGTTTTACCAACTTTCGTCGAACCGAGTACCACCAAACGATGTCGTTCATCGCCCATTCGTGAAAAATGCGCTGATCTGATGGAGTTTTTTTCTTTTCTACTTTCGTTTTTTGTGCACAGCTAGAAACGATCATCGCGGAAAACGAAGAAAAGTGAAAAGAATAGAACTGAAGAACAGTGGTGAATTATTTAATGCGAATATGAATACGTCATTATAAGATCGAAATCAAACGATAGAGCTCGGAAAGAGACGAGGCAATTAAAAAGACGAAAAAGAAATTGTAAAATGATAGGGTTATAGAAAAATCTCTCTAATTGGAGGTCAATTAAAAATTCGGTACCCGGTTTCCTAGATTTTTCCTTGATTTTTTCGAGGAGATTTCACAGATTTTAAATAAAACAAGGTAAACGAAGTTCTGCGAGGACTAAGTTAAAACATTTTTTCAAAAATTTAAGTGATTCTAAGCGCGGGCAAAAATCATTACGACGCTATACGGTAGATGAAGAGAATATCTGAGTAAATCACATTCGCTGGAGTTTCAAAGGAAGTTGGTAAAGTGAACATATATGCAAAATGGGGACAAGTAGAGGGTCATTTAGAAAAGTAAACAGTTTTTCTTTTATGTATTCTTTCTTTGATGAGCTTACACGAGGTTGATAATGATGTTTATTTTCGGTTAACGTTTCGACGTCTTCGTCTTCCTCAGAGCCGATGATCCGAGTCGATGGTCCTCGCTTGTTATTCGTCTCGACGTGGCAGCTTCGCCTTCGTGTCGAGTCAGGTCCTCTTCAGTGAGCCATCTCCTCGAATGAGGCATCCTTACTCAGTGATGCCCTTTTATACATGATGCTGATGGTGGATATAATGATAATGTCCGGTGATAACAACTTGTTTTTCTTCCGGACATAATCATCGCGCACATCGTGCAGAACTCGGTGTTATTATCAGCTATCACAAAGCGTAGCAATATTTCGAAACCGACTTTCCTTGAACCTTGGTATCACTAATCAATATGTATTCTTTCTCTTTCTTTCCGAGTTTTTCTTTTATTTGAAAACAAACAGCGACTGTGACACAGGAAATCATATTATAAAAGTTATTCCAGATAGAAATAATCTGATGCCAACTGCAAAGCATGGAATAGTTTAGAAAGCTACTTCGAAAGAATAAAGATACCGAACCGTTTTAAAAAATATGACGAAGACCTTATTGTATGGTAGAGCTTGAAGTGTACAAAGCAGTCAACAGGAATGACCACCGGCACTCGCAGCCGGCATCACTCCAAATTAAACGAAACGGCAGATGACTTTCTTCAGTAGCGCTAGCAATGTTTTCAACCGTTAAATAACCATTCACAATCCTTCATAACATTTCAATTCGAGTAAGTATTTTTTCTGTAAAATATCTCCTTCCAAGAAATTTTCGTGGATGATGTTAACTGATGTATTTAAATTCTACCATGTTATTCAATAATGTCACAGTAATTAAAAAGTAGCTGATACCAACTTTGCGTCAGCTCAACAATGGCCGTTCGTAAGATTTACATAAATCTTATAGTACGACAATACTCGGCCAAGCAAGAATTTCATTCTGCTAAGAACGGCAAATTAGTAGCGGACTTGTGTAGGAAAAACCCTCGCTGCTAGGAAACGTCCAATGTTTGGCCCTGCTAAAGACTTGGGAACGCTCTCCTTCAGGATTTCAGGTAGCACAAAGTCAGCCAGCATTACACGAAAGATTAACGAATAAGCTAAAGTGCTTGAGAAGCAACCCAATCCATGCGCAACGCAACGAGGGGCTTCGTGTATGATGGAGGGAAGAGAACAAAATGAACAGAGAATGTTCTGCTATCCACACCACATAGGTGAGGTTTTCATCAATAGGACGCTTCAAAAGCATGGATTAATGGAAATCAAATATGTCAGTATTAGTGAAATTAATCACTCCATTGATGGAGTGAAAGGAGGCTCGTATCGAAAACAATATTTGTCTTCGGTACGAAGTAAAAAAAAATTCGACTTTTGGATTTCTTAGACATTTCTACGATACTCTCTTCAATTCCTTTCTCTAACTACCACATGATCAGCTGTTATCAGAATAAGTTAAGCGATAGCATTTCAAAAAATCTGATGGAGGATATCTAGAAAATTAGGCTCTCCACTAAGAAAAACTCTGAAAACGAAATTTAAAGCAGCGTAACTTTCCAAACGAAATCCTCTCTCATAAAACGAAGGTTTCGAGACGAATTTCTTAAGAAATTTTCAGATGCCACCACTACTAACTGATTGACTTCATCCTTCTTCTACACATGAATTTTTAAGCATAAAACTCAATACAGCAAATCACGACAAATCGATATTTATATAACCGACAATTTGATTCGATGTTAAAAATGTTCGCCCACTGAGTCATTCACGCAATCTGAATTTCCGATTTTGATGAAATCCGTCCTAAACTTCGAAACTGTTTGAGTTCTTTAAAGATCTGTTTTCAATTTGTCTGGGCATTAAGATTTTCAATTCATTTGAAATTTAGCTTCATTCAAGGCTAATAATCTTTAATTTGGAGGGCATACTCCACTACAATGGGCTTTCACATTAATCAAGACTTTCTTTTCTTTTTTGAAAACCGTTTGCGTACAGTCGCAAATATCCATACTTTAATAACTCGAAAGACCGACTTTCTATAAACCTCGGCATGGATAGTTGATATATTTATTTATGTGATCTTATAAACTGATCTTCTTAAGCTGACACGAGGTCGGCACAGAACTTCGTTGTCGTTGTCGTTGTTTTTGTTGTTATTGATCGATGGCTGACGTTTCGGCGACTTCGCCTTCCTCAGAGCCTGGACGTACTTTATGTTAGAATACTTTTTATTGTACCGTACCTCTGTACCAACCTCACGTCAGCTTAAGAAGATCAGTTTATAAGATCACATAAATAAATATATCCATACTTTATTGGACTATTAGTTGATAAAGTGTAATACGAGAATATGTGGATTTTGGCATTTAGAGCCCTATGTAAACTGACAACTGAGACAGAACGATTTGAGCTGCAAACTAGGACATCTCAGCTCAAAGTGGACCTTATTTTTTATTATATATGACCCATCTTTCACATCTAGTGTGCGCATCCCAGCACTTTCGGCATTCTATTCATTTCTTTGCATCCATCTTCCACGAAGGTCTTCTAAATTGGCCATCTCTGAAGCCCTCAGATAGCTAGGCTGGAGCGTTCCCATTTGAATTGCAAAGGGCGAAATTTTCGCGGACAAGTTCTTCACCAATCTCCAGACGTCGGAGGGAAGGAAGGTTTAATAAGTTCATAGGGGGCTCGAACCAGCACCGTGCTCGTGATGGCCAGTGAATCTTATTGTCCGAAATAGAAACCACTGCAATCTATACGTATTTGCCGATAGGATGTAGATCATCAAATTCTGCTAGAATGGAATTTTTGTGCTAAGTTAACAAGAAACAGCATATTTGTCGGTTTTTATCTCGATCCTCCCAACAGTTTACCTTCTCATCGTGGCTGGGAGGTGTTCCTGAGTGTCGGACTGCGATGTACAGCGGGGATTCATCTCCTGGCAGAATCTTCCAGGCTAAGAACGAGTGCTAGGTTTCGATCAGGAAGCCTAACTCAGAGTAAACCAATACCAGGATCC
Organism: Angiostrongylus costaricensis; assembly: GCA_900624975.1. Lineage (NCBI taxonomy): Eukaryota > Metazoa > Nematoda > Chromadorea > Rhabditida > Metastrongylidae > Angiostrongylus > Angiostrongylus costaricensis. The sequence continues at coordinate 10,481 of UYYA01005294.1, read as the reverse complement.
ACTATCGTCCCGATATTAAGATCGCATGGTGGCAAACCTTCCTCTGATCCACAAGGGACCGTGGTGGTGAAGACCTGTGGCAGACACTGGCCAGGCTGACCTCGTGATTCCAGAAAACCACAATGGCTTAACTAGCAAATTTCCGAAAGATGGAGGTTTTGCTGGAATTCGTGCAATGAAAATGGGCCATTGAAGTATCAAGAAGTATATCCATTACCAAATTTTTTAAACCGGCTGACAGCACAGTGGTAGTGATGCCCGTCATCACGACCGTCTGATCCCTTTCTTGGTTCGCCAAGCCTCTTATTCCTACGGGGTCGGAAAACTGGTGCTGGACTTCTCAGAAAAAAATCACCCCGCAATCCAACTGAGACCGCTCCAGCCCGACTATCTCATAAGTCCAGGGAGAATCGACCAAGACAGCATTCTACGACATTCAAAATAAAATGAAAATTCTCAATCAGCAGCTGAAACCAACCATAAAAGTTGGAAGACCTTCGTGGATGATGGGTGCGAAGAAGCGAACCGAATGTGAGAAGTGCTGCGATCCGCACAGTAGACGTAAAGACGGATCGTGTAAAAAAATAAAGAATAAAAAAACATATTCGTTCATAAAACAGATGCAGCAAAGCCTTTCATTGAACACTATTCTGTTCCCAATTCCTGAAGTCCCAAAAATTATGAACAGTGGTGCGAAGAAGCATTTTAGGAGTCTTAGTGCTGAAACAAAGGATATGCATGAAAATATCTCTATATTACAGTAATTGAAGAGATCCTAACCAAATTTCTTTATTTCATATTATCGAAAACATTATAGCAGTTCCTTATCTCCCCGACTATATTTAGAATACTCGATTTCATTTCTGAAAACAAAATTTAAGTGCAAGGCGACATTTCAGTACAGCTATCTTCACATGGTAGCCATTCCATGTGGATTAATCGGACAAAGTTATTTGAAATTGATGGCAAATTCAATGATGCTGAGAGCCTTTTCCGGAGAGTAACGCGTTCACCACCACACCATGCGGGTCCTTGGGCTTCCCAGATCAATTCCGCTAACGGGTGATTGTTAATGGCACTGATCGATAGAACTAGCTGAGAGATAGGCGAAACCGGCATGGTGTGGTGGTGAACGCGTTACTCCCCGGAAAAGACAATAGCGCATAATAATTAGTTAAAACTGCCACGGCAAATAGTTCAAATCCAGATGACACCTTCTGCAAGCCACTCGTCAGTGGCAATCGGAAATGGTATCTATAATTTGTAATTCTTCCACTATTTCTTACGCCTAGCTTCGCTGATGATTTTAACTTTTGATGCCTTTTTCTTAAATGCATCCTCCTGAACGCACTAGAATGTCATGTGATTCCGATGACATTAGTCTTCCCGTTATTTCATCGTCTAATCGAAGAATTCGCTGCCATCACAGGAATCGCTATGGTTCCAGAGAATCAGATCCGCAATGTAGAAAACTTCGCAGCGATCGCCTAAAAGCCGGCGACCGTCTATGATGATGACCGGCGAACGATTTAGGATAACCACCTAAAGATTCAAAAGAAGAATCCTCTCGATCAGGACTCAAAGTGTCAAAATTCGAAAAAATGACGTGTTTTGAGGTGCCGATAGAACTCAAGCACCGAATTCATCCACCTTACGGTATGGCTTTTGCAAGATTAAAGAATTGTGTGAAATAAGCACTGGCGTCTAGAGAACGTGGACCATGGCGACATCTTCAGAATCATCTATCTATTCAGAGAAGCTTGAAGACTACTACTGAGAAAATATTGAAAGCAGCTTTAAAGACGTGGGAAAGACTAGAAAAGAACGTAATAATATGAAAAGCATATGGAAGCGAATAATTACTAAGGACTCCAATCCACCTGCCAAAGTGACAAAGATTTGATTTCAACGAAAACATTCTTATGAAGAAAGAAAAAAACGCTCGTATATAGAACGCTTTCGAATTTTGCATAACATGATTTGAAATATTCACATAACTTAAGTCCGCCTCCGCAAATGTTCAGTTATTCCTTTTTCGGTGTTTTAAAAACTTTTTAAACTGTTTTCTTGTTATCTTGACAAATCAGCATGTTTTTCTCACACATTTTTGTTTAACAGATGTTACCGCTTTTCCCCAATTTTATCTCTAATGCTATTTATTCGAGAAGTTTCGATTCTTTTTCCACCACTTTACTCGTGTAATCCTTATAGTCGCTACCATTGTTGTCGGGCTAACAAAGGCAATCATTATTCCGGGGTTTGATAATTGGTACCAAAACGCTAGCGATCCACAAAAGCTGGTGGCTGCCTGTGGTGAAGACCTGGAAAAGCCTTGGCAGAGCTATTTCTGGAATCTAAGGAAAGTTGACTTGACCGGAACGGAGTGCCACGTATAAAGAAATCAAAACAAAATCATCAAAAAGCAGCCGAACACACACGAAAATACGAAAACCTTCGTGGATGACGGATGCAAGATTAGAAGGATGAAGCGCTGGATCTGCACATTATCTGTGCTGTGGAGTCATGTAATAAAGAACGAATGAAAAACTTCATAAGTGTAGATGTTATTAGTGACATTATTATGCTATTAGTAGACATATCTGAAATAACAAATTGCTTAAAAATATATTAATGTCGATTCGTTGAGAACTGCAGGCTACAAAAATATGCAATAGAATGCGCTAAAAACTGCAAGCTGTTCAAATGAAGCACCTTTCCGTCTGTTGCAACAACTGTGGGTTTTGTTTCAAACATTGTTCTAATATAGTATGTTCGAGAAAAACAAATGTAGAAATGTACTTCATTGGAGCGAGAAGTATCCTTGAAGGAAAAAGCCTCATCGAGGCTGCGTCACGGGCAACTTTTATAGGTATGTATTTAAGAATTCATGTGAGCTTTGCTCTTTTTACGATTGATCTCAAGCCTAAGTCCAACTAAGGTCGCGTTCCCTTTGAGATCGGAAAGTAGGTATCGGATATATCTGGAAGGACAAAATCCGGACGGATGGCTAGGCCTTCTACATGTTTACATGTTGTTCTATTGGTTAAATATAGATTCAATCACATTTACCATGCTATGACTAGATTCCAAGATCGACTTTCTATTAAACTCGGCATTGGAATATGAATTCGTCGTTTTCTTGTTCAGCAATCGCGAAGGAAACCTCTATGGAAGTAAATGTATGCTGTTTAAAAACCTCGCGATTGCTGAACAAGAAAACGACGCTATGAATAGAGTCGAATGCATGATGAGTCGTAGGGGATTGAACACTTTATAGTCCATATTCTTATAGAGGAACTGCTCTACCTATTAGTTGTCGATCGAAAAAATATGGATTGTCACCTAAATGTTTTTTAACGTGTTTGACGAGGTTTCTTTGGAGGTGGAAGGACGCTTTGCTGGCATTAAAAGTCCTCTCACCGAAAAAGTTGGAAAAGGAGATTAGCAGATTAAACACTTGAGTAAAGTGTCGCTAATATTCTCATATTGGAGAATATTGGCGGATGTTGTTTTAGGAAAGTCAGAGTGAAATGCTTAATTTCGACGAAGTTCGAGGCTTCCTGTCAAATAATGGAATTCAGAACGAATACGATGAGACACGCTTAATAGATTTCATCTCAAAAATCCTAACCCCTCAGCTTAGGTTTTTGCCTTATTTCTTTCCAAACAACTAAATGAATGATTGAATGGATAGCAATAACAAATGAATTTTGCAGAGAATGAGAAAGCAAAAAGAAAAAAAATACAATTTCAGATAAAATCCCTAAAAGACTGCATTAAATTAAATATATTGAGTGTACTGCCTTAAGACCTCCCAACGGTTTACCGTTTCATCGTGGCTGGGAGGTGTTCCTGGGTGTCGGACTGCGATGCATAGCGGGGATTCATTCCCTGGCAGGGGCTCCCAAGCTGGGAAGGAGTCTCGAGTTTCCATCAGAAAACCAAGCTAAGTGTAAACCAATACCAGGATCCACCACCGTCCTTCTATCAAAGTCGCGTGGCGGTAAATCTCCCTCTGATCCACAAGGGCTGCGACTGCATGTGGTGGTGAAGACCAGGGGCAGACGTTGGCCAGGCAGACCTCGGGACTCCAGGGAACTATAATGGCTTAACCAGCAAATCTCCGAAAAATTGAGATTATGCTGGGGCCCACACAACCAGTGAGGACGGGCCATTCAAGTATCAAGTAAGTATACTGCCCTAAGAAGGGCATAAAATGTATATGAGGAGATCCTTGATAGTAGAGACGTCCAAAAGAAACTCAAATGATGACCAAAACAGCAGTCATCCGAAAGGTCGAAACTTCACAATTCTAAGCGAATTTCTATATAATTAATATTCTTAGGCAAAATGGCTTTTATGCTATTTTTATAGAAGTTCCCATAGCGCAGCGGTTAGAAGTGCCCTGCAATAAGCCTATGATTTTGGCAGGATTTCGAACCCAGCTCGAAGCAAACCTCCTTGCTCCGTGGTCAAGAAATCCTTGAAGTAATTGGTCAACGTAAAACGCTCTTTGCTTCTGTCCTTTGTGGCAATCCTGTGTAAATTTTTTCGTGAATTGAAAGAATTTTCCTTAAAAATCGTAGTACGGTCGCCGAGATTTGTTGGAATATCCCTACTAGAAGAAAAAAGAAAGTTGATGACTGGGCAAATCATGTGGACGCAATTACTATACACATCGTGTTAACTAATTTACGTATTGGTGACGAGGACGTGAAGAACATCAAAGACAGTTTATAAATGGAAACGTCGGTATTTAATAGAAGAACAAAGTGTTTTGTCTAACAGCCAGTAATGCCAGTAATACAAGGACGAGTTAATTTTGGTTATAATGGATAAAAGTGAATTTTTATTAGTGCTGGATTTCATATCGGTCAAACGAAGGACACTTTTCGTTTAAGTCATTTGTTATCTCTGATAGTTTTCCCAAGCTGTTGCAAACGGTCTCGAAACGAATGACGCTTTAGGTGACAGTGTTTACTAGCTTTTTTAGTGGGCCATCAATAAGAACTGAAAATGGGACCGTCAAAGGCGAGAAATGAACGGAGAGAAAGTGTGAGAAATTTCTCATTGAAATTTGAACTACTGCGAAGGTCCTCATTATAAGAAGTCTTCTTAATAAAAGCCAGAAAAAACAAGGTTTAGCAGATCTTTAAGGCTGGCTTTTCTTTAAGAAAACATCCTGGTTCATATGACAATGTCGGAAGAAGATTCACTTTCGCCATTATTTTACGTAAAAAGGATAAAGCTCTCGGCGTTGATCAATCCGTGAGGGATGCGCCATATATTCGAGTTCATTAAGCATCGTTTGCAGATGATTGAATACATATCCGGCCTTTACAATGACTCGTGGTGGCCTACCGGTGTATCGATCCAGTGCTGCTATCCTCCTAGACAAGTCTAATGCCAAATTGCCGACCCCGGAGGAATGGAAGGCATGGTGAGCCATGGGCGCTGGGATCGATTCCACGTGTACTACGTGTATGTCGAAGTGGTGCCTCCAAACACTGCGCCACACCATTATTTTATGTAGTCAGAGTAATATAGCCGTTCAAGATGAGCCGAACGCAAAAATCATATGATATTCCTATTTGTATATTATTAGTGCTTTTTTGTGTGTATTGACAAGGTGTGCATGGCTGAACTGAGCCACACTTTTTTATACGCCGCTAAATTCCACGTTATTATATTTCGATTATATGCTGCTGCTAAGTTCTATGTTATATAGATATCTATTAAATGTAATGAAAAAAAGCGTCTCTAATGGAATAGCGACTAAAGTAGTATACGTACAAATATGGTAATTTTTCAGCCTCGGGACAGTTAATACAACGAATTAGTATTTTTCTTGCATCATAAAATAGGCAATTTAGAGTGAATCGATGAATAAGTCAAGGTTTTATTCGTTGAACATGAATTTAGTAAAGGTGTAGGAAGAACGATATTTGAAAATGATATGCAACAGTCGCTGGTTCAACCTCGTACAGGGCTAACAAGTCCTCCCATTCATCCAGGATCAGAAAATTACTGCCAGGCCTGAGGGAAAATCCTTCCTCTGGTCTAAAAAGACAAGCGATTGCTCAAGGTGGAGACATAAGAATGCTTTAACAGATGTATTCCAGAATTTTTGAGACAATCAAACCGACAGGCAACTCTCCAGCATTCATTACGCGGTGAAAACCCTCAAGCAGTAGCTGAACCCATACGCAGACATCCGAGGATATATGCGGAGAGAATGATTAGAGAAGAGTGAATAGCAAACTTATTCTAGTAGAACAACCATAACAGGAAAAACGATGAGCCACTGGAATTCAAATTTCCGAAAATTAAGCCCAAGTGAAAAGTTGAGAATTATCGGCACTCTAGTAAGAACGGTTGATAATGGATTAGCTTTTTTAAGTTAGGAATTACTACATCTAATACGAAGAGCAAAGCGTAAACACAATAATGAAGAAGGAATGAGTAACTTGTATATAACTATGCTGGTAGCTATGCTATAACTATAAATAACCATTGTCAACATAAAAAAGTAAATGAAATATTGGTGCAGTGGAAATAAGAGATGTGACATTTGGTATTAGAGATACAAAGTGATAACCTGAATGCAAAACACACATACATTTGCAGATATGTGTATTTATATATCGATTTTCTGAAGCGTTCGACACCTGTAGATATTGGACAATATTTATAGGGTCTTAAACTCTTATTTCGGTATATTTGGAAATATATTAAGACTAGTAATGCGGAAATGCATTCATATAGGGAAATTGAATGGATCTTTTGATGTGAAAGTGGCGTCGTGAGGATGATGGCATGAATCTGTTGATAATTAGTCGGCCGATCACTACCCATCGTCTTTAGCTTCATCTTCATCTCATGTGAAGCACGCAATCACAAAACTAGAAAAGCTTTTACATAACGAACGATTCACATTTACCAGCAAAGTCATGTTGTCTCTCATACCCACCCCACTGCGAAATCGCTGTTTCCTCACAAAATTGTTGCTGAAAAGTGTTAAAACAATACTATGGCTCCTATGTGGTACAGATTTAGAATTACTTTTTTTAGCTTAAAGTTGCAAATTTGCTCGAAAACTCTTGCAACTGATTCAGGGCATGGATATCCGACGAAGGCTAAAACATAAATGCTGGTGTTAGTTTTTCAATAACTAAAGATACTTTCTCAATTACAGAGGTTGAAAAGTTGAACATTTTATGGAGCTATAGATAAGATTTTGTATCCATTGGACGAATCAATTTTCACGCAAATTCTTTCCAAGGTGATATACAACTTCAATCTCAAGAAACTGGTAATGAAACTTAATTTTTTAAGATTTTCAACAAAAGAAAAACAGCTGCCAATGTGGAAGACGTAATTGAAAGAACGAACAAATACCAGCTTGTTCATTTGTTCCAGTGGTCGAAATATGAGCCTTAAGGAAATAAAGCGGAAATGTCATGTATTATGATGGTCAGGAAATTAGAAATCAGGAGGCGGGTAGCGGAGTGGCAGTAACGCCGTTCATTGCGAGCACGGTACCGCCTCGACCTCGCTCTAAAACCGGCTACCCTCTACTCCCTCGGAGGTCTAGAAACTTGTATGAGACGTGTCTGAGCCCAAACCATCGCCTCAATTCCATGCAGGGACCGTCTAACAAAACTATCGCAGTATTAGAGGGAAAAATGATTCAACCAAAATTCAGTGGCATTCAAAGTCAACAATCCTCAACCTGCAGCCTAAACACACATGGAGGGTTCAAAGATCTTCATGGGTGATGGATGCGAAGAAATGTGTGATATTCAGAATGTGTTCGAATCAGCGCAGTTGATGTGGAGGTGGGTCACTTTAAATGGTATTCATCTTGGTAGGACAGCCTTATTCGTGTATGTAAGCAAAAATCTGTATATTTTAATTTCATGCTCTCAGAGTTTAAGCTCAAATATGTTAAGCAAGCATCATCACATGAATCGTGCTTAGTGCATGTCGAGTTTTACGTGTGAATACAACTCGATGAACTTTCGAACCCTGTTTCAGGCAGTGAACTATGCAGCATTACTACCAATCATATGACTGGCTACTTGATTTGGCATTACCCAAAGGTTTTGGACAGAATAGAAAACAAGCAGCTAAAATAGGCTTACTAGTGCACTATTAGTGCATTCTATACAAATTGAAGGCAGTGTGATGACAAAGTACAGTACAAATAAGCAAGTCGTCACGAAAAAGAAAGCAAATAAGAAGAAGTCGAAACTAGAAAAAACTACTGTGTACTTTATAAGAATTACTGCACTCGAGTTGAAAAACGTTAAGTGTTGTTTTCCTCAATGAGTCTAAGAACTGGCCTAAACGTCTACGATTTGAATCGAATGTTCATGTGTAAAAATAGGAGAACAGAATTCTGAGAGCTGAATAAGATAAGACGAAAGTCTCCTCATTATTATGCTATTGTGATTTTTCTATTTCATAAGAAACAAAGAATAAAACATATTTTTCCTTTTTTTGTTTTCTTTTTGTTTTTGGAATTGGAAATTCTAAAGCATAGCAATTCTCTTGCGTTGACATCAGTTAAGAAAGCTGAAAGCCTCAGAGAATTTATGAATAACTCTTCAAGAAAGATCTCTTGAAAAATGATGATGAATAGTAAAATTTAAAAGCACAGAGTTTCCTCATTGTTTGATTGCGTCATGATTTGTCTGAAGTGTCCACTATAGTAAGGAACTCGATAGAGCTCAGGTCTCAGGTAGTAGGTCTAATGCAAAAGCAACTTTGCGGAAAAAATTCGAAGACCTTTTGAGTAAATCGCATAACACGGCTTCAAGAGCGCAAAGAAACACCGCTAACGAACATCAAACAGGTCACGGTAGGATAAACAATGTGCAAGAAAATTTAAGGCTAACCGTGTTAGGGGACTTGATTCTCTCTGACGGTGCGCGCTCGTTATTAGAATTGGGATCGAGTTTCTCGCCATCTAAACCCATTTCTAAGATAACCTAGCGTAGGGTCGCATGTAGTTTACATGAGCTTCGAGACAGACTCCGCAAAAAAGTTAGAGATGAAACGCAAAATAGGTGCGAACAAGACCAAGTGGAGGCCCTACCAATAGCACCATTTCGTCAGCCGTTCTATAGATAACAAGAGCCTAATAATGAAGTTGATGTTAAATTTCGGATGTTTACGAATGAAGCTTTCAAAGTCCTTAATCACTATCGCGCGAAAAGATACAGCTCAAACCTCACTCCAGTGCAAAGACGTGGTATGCGAGAGGTACGAGAGCTGATAAGGTTGAATAACACAAGACTATCCGTTAGTGATAAGGGTGGATAGTTTGTCGTAATTTTCAATCAGTTAGATGTGGAGATTCGAAAGAATCATCTCAAAGATGCCTCACTTTATTGCCCATCATCTGAGGAGTTTAGAAGTAAATACCGAAAATTGAATCACGAATGAGTAAAAATGGCAAAAGCTGCTGCTTTAAAACCATCAGTTATCTTTCAACTAAAAGTTGACTTCCCAGCATGTCCCGTCTTGTACTTGCTTAAAAAACTCATAAGTTGGTATCCAGCGATGATCTTGCGCCTACCGATCGATCATTGTTTGAGGTTAGACCTATCATTCGCTGTGTAGACGGGCCGACGGATAGGATAAAGTGAGTTTTAGCCCTAATGTTTAACCAGTTGTTGAAACACATTCCAGCTCATCTTATGAACACCCAAATGTTTCTGGACCGTCTACGTACTGCGCAATTCAACAGCGCGTACGTGATGGAGTCCTTCGACGTCAACGCCCTTTATACAAACGTGTCGAATGACTCTGCAATACAAGCCATATTCGAACTCCTTACACAACACGAAGGAAAAATAAACATGTATGGCTTTAAGATAGAACAGTCGACGGCACTCTTAAAAGAGTGCCCGACTGTAGTGTAGCCATTTTCTCATAGGTGAATTTGTACGTTCAAAAATGGAAGCCATTTTTCTTTCGGCTTTTCTCGGGTGAACTTGATATACTCTGACTGTGCGTTTAACAATTCGAAGCATTTGTCCATTTCCCCTTGTGTTGAGCAAAGGACAAAGCACTCGTCTACATACCTACAGTAGAGTAGCGGCCCGAGATCAGTCACCGGTGCTTCCACCTTAGACATAAATGCAATGGCAAGGCTTGGAGCCAGTCGTTGTCCCATTGCCAACCCTTTTATTTGAGCGTAGTACTTTCCAGACCATCTGAAGATTGAGCAGCTCAAGCATTCTTTTAAGAGTGCCATCAGGTGCTCTCTCCTGAAGCCATACATGTTTATTTCTCCTTCGTGTTGTGTAAGGAGTTCGAATATGGCTTGTATTGCAGAGTCATTCGACACGTTTGTATAAAGGGAGGTAACGTCGAAGGACTCCATCACGCACACGCTGTTGGGCTGCGCAGTACGTAGACGATCCAAAAACATCTGGGTATTCGTAAGATGGGCTGGAATGTGTTTCAACAAC
>UYYA01005293.1:0-28757 GCA_900624975.1 Angiostrongylus costaricensis | reverse complement strand
GAAATCTTGGTTTGGAGTTTCTTTGTTTGGTTATGGAGGCGTCTGGCCGAGTAGATTGCTGTCAACTTGACCTTTCCAGGTTCTGAGGAAGGCGAAATCCGCCGAAACGTCAGCTTAATCGTGAACAAAAAATAATAACATCTCGCGTTTGCTCAACAAAAATACGAAGAAAATTACTTGAAATATTTCACCTTTAATGTAGTGTAACCAAATGTATTCATCTTAAGCAGCCGTTCAGCAGGAACGATGTACTACAAATTGGAAGCACTGCTCAGTACAGATTGGTTGACAATTTCAGATTAATATTTGTAGTAAGCAGCATCCTGTTTCATTTGCAGTGCCCAGTCCGTTGGCAGCAGGAATAAATAGCACTTCCCAATGGGAAGATGGAAAGTTTAATGCGTTCAAAAAGTTACTTTGTGCTCATGGTTAGACATAGGTGGATGGAGGGGTTGGGCTACCGGAATCGGGGTGAGATATAGTTTTTCTGCTCACGTTGACATATTCATGTATGCTTGCGCGGTTGTATTTCCGTATATGCAGAATGTTTTCTAAAAATTATTTCCGTCGAGATGGTAAGTATATGACTGGAAAGTGCATGAGATGTGGTTCAGAGTCGTGCCGTATATATCAGATCGTTATCTACTTTGAGAAACCCTGGCGAACTACCCATGAGAATATCCAGTTTCATTGACGAAAATGAGCTAGCTGCTCGTGAAAGTGGTGAGCGTCAGAATCCTCAGTTAAGGAGCTGATGATACGAACTAAGATTGTGTAGAGAATAAACGTAGCAGTAAAACGATAGTTTGCAAAAGTTTTGTTGCAATGCCAAAGGATTTGTTTACTGCCCATTTTTCTTCATGGCATAGCATCAGGTGAAGTTTTGTCATTTTTAGTGAGTGCTTCCATTTTGTTATAACTTGTATAGTTTTTGACTTATAAATAACAGAGCGCGTGACTTTCGTTGGTGGAACCCGTGTTGATTTGATGCTTCAACGAAGATGAACACTACGAAATTCTGGTAGTTTACCTACTTTCTTGGATAATTGGATGGCTCGTTTTCACTGGTAGCGCTGGTCCCAGCGCAGTTTACATTTGCTTTCCGCTCGGCCAATCGTGGTCCATCATAGTGATGGTCTGTTTCGAACACGATATCTCCCCTTCGGATGCAAGTGGCTTACTTAAGCTACGAAAATGTTCTCTCATCGTTTAGGTGGATATGCAAGAGAAAGTTCGATTTTCTTAGAATCACCCCAGTGCTCTTGTTGTCAGTTGTTCATCTGTTCTTCTTATCATATAAATGACCAATTTGTGTTTAGCTATTGATGTATACTCTCCTGGATCTCGAAGATGTGATGGGTTTCAAAAACCTTGTCGCAAAATTCGCTAAGACGTCGCGTGTATCGATTTAATTTCACCTTGGCTCAAACAATCTGTGGTTGAAATATTTACGCCCACGACTCCACCGCAAAATAGTGTGCTGGAAGGACTGCTCAGTAGAAAAGGTGAATGCTTAGTTTTGGATACGTTATCCGATCGGTGGCTTCTTCGAGCGGCCCGAACGCGACCCGTGATGCTTTCCTTCTTCTGGCTAATTCCTTCTTCGTTTTGTTTCCCATGTTCATTGAACGTCCAAGTATATCTACAAGGTAGTTTCTTTAATTAAATAAGCATCAGTGCGATTTGTTCACCTTCGCACTATAGACTCTTAACAAACTGGGTCTTCGTCCTATCTATGCGCAGTCCAATCCTTTCTCCCTCTTCGTATAGTTCGTATAGCATCTTCTACGCTTCATTACTAAACCTCGAAAAAGTGGTGATAACAATAAAAGAAAAGGTTTTACATAAATTTTCCACTAAGCACATGTCTCAGTCGATCGATCTTCTTATCTGCTGCAAAACTGCGGAAGTAAACGGCCTTTGAAAGACAGTGTGATTGTGCCGAACCATTTTAGTAAGCGTATGGAAAGAAGCCAATTGAAAAGCTGTATTTTTGTGTCACAGTTGCGATAGCAGCCGGCTAATTTTCTTATGTAGGACGGGTCGACTGCTTGTTTACGAGCACTGACAGGAGTGCATCTATTCCGACGCTGTTAAACGATATTTCGCAGTCGACAGTTGTTAAAACATGGGTAAGGCGGTACTCCCAAGAGATTAGTTGGAAGTGCTCTTATGAGCAGTCTTATTGAGAGAAATGCCTATGGGTGACGTGTTCCACTGCTCTGAAATTTCTTGCTTTCGAGGATAAAGCATGATTTTGCTTGCAAGAAATATGTTTAAATTGTGACTCATGTTTCGAAAGAATTCGGCTATAATATTGGAGGATCGCGTAGCTCTTTCTCTAAACTTTCTATCGCAACTCGAATTTCAGAGGGGGAAGTCCAGGGCGAAATGGAGTGGAGAAATTCTCCAGCTTGCTGGCAATTTGAGTCCAAGATGGGTAGTTTGGAACTGGAAAGTTGCTATAGGACTTTTCTTTCATTAATTCCATATTATGGAAGAATGTAGTGCCAGTCCCACCTTCGTTCATCGGGGTGGACATAGGTTCATTTTAGTCGCAAAGGTTTCGACGCCACTTTTTGAGACCGGATAGTCGTTGGGCTACTCCTAATGATGGTTTTTGCATATGTCGATGTAAATCCAGGATCAGGCTCCAGTGTCTTTTTTTTTCGACAACTCCTTAACAGTAACGGAGATGCGGTCTGAATCCCTTGTGTTGAGGAGATAAGGCGAGTTTCGCAAAAGTGTTAGTCCTTCAAGAAACAGCTTGCAGTCTTCGGTCGGAGCTATCGCTCTCTGCCAGTCATTTAAGAAGAGAGTTCGATTGAGAATATTCTCACCATGCATTTATTACCTTATGCTTCTTGGATGATGATAGTTCTTTTACAGCTTAAGGCTGAAGAGAAGCTTCGCATGGAGAAGGCATCTATTGGATCTAGTACAAAATTTAGGCACCACAAAGGTGTTAAACAAAATGGAATTCGTAAAAGTGAGTACCGATGAGGTACAAGTGCTATGGACAGAAACCCTGCAAGACCGTTTTCACTCTTATTTCGATATCATATTCCCAATTTTCCTATAAGGCAATCATATTCTTAGCCTTTCTTAATGTGGTGCTGAACTCTTCAACAACGAATTTAAAGGACTATTTGTTGTGGGCTACTTTCTTTAATAAGTTTTAAGTCGCGTTCAGTTCGCGCTCACCAGATGTACCAGTTGCTGCGTACCAATTTTGTCGATACAGACTTTCTTTTTATGCGAAAGCTGGATACAAAATTGACTAAGAGCCGTGATAGGATTTCGTATGAAGTGACTTGATGTAAAATAAGTGAGTGCGCGATAAAGCCAACGTCTCCGACATTTTTTTCGGTAATTTTTTGTATTCTTGTTGAGCAAACGCGAGGTGTTATTTCTATTAAGTTGACGTTTCGACTGATTTCGCCTTCCTCAGAGCCTGGAAAAGTCCAGTTTACAGCAATCTATTCAACCAAACGCCTCCATAAGCAACCAGAGAAAACGCTAAACCAAGATTTTAATCACTTTGAACACAGCTTTGCACACTCACCGCTTCCTATGAGGTTTCCACTAAGTATGTCACGTAGAGACCAACCGCACAGAAATCACGTGGAAGTATCCAGTATAGACATAGACACTGCATTATAATAAGTAATAAAATAAGAGATGAAGCTCTGGGCGTTAATCAATCTCAGAGAGAAACACCGTGCATTCGACATCATTAAGTATCGTTTGGGAGTGANGAGCCAGTGCTGCTATCCTCCCAGACAAATATATTCCCAATTTGCCGACCTCGGAACGTTGGGAGGCTTGGTGGGCCATGAGCGTGGGGATCGATTTCATTTGTGTTCTGCAGGGCACCTCCGGCCAACAACGGCCATATATTCGCAGGTACTAGCGACTGTGCTGCAGCGAACGCTCCACGCTCCTCAAATGCACATGTTCCATGTTTTAACATAATCGGCTCGTTTCACTGCGGTAAATGTCAATCAGGTACGGCAAAGATCTTCATTATTTACTCTCCGATTTTTCTCTCAATTCTCTGTTTTTCCGTCTTTGAAATTGTTTCACAGGTTATTGTTGTGACAGTCGCACATCTCCTCGCCATTCTGTATGCGATGCTGCTCCGTGTCATCGGAACGTAGCATGTGTTGAAGATCCATCTCCCTTGAATTTGGGTGGATTTTGCTTAATTAACCAAGTTTATCGAGAAATAAGTGCGGGACAGTTTTCTTGGGCTCATCGAACGTTTTCAAAAGTCAAGCCCACGGCCGGGGTCGAACCGACAATCTTCTGATTAGAAGTCAGACGCCTTATCCATTAGGCCACGCGGGCGACTAGAGACTGTGTCTATATTGATCTCCATGTTCTTATGAACTGATCCAGTTGAGCTGATATCAACTTTTATCAACTTCGCACCAGCTCAACAAGATATCGGTTGGTCAGAACATAGAAATAAACATGCTCTCATAGCAACATACAAAACAATATATAGCTGTTGCACTTGCAGCCCGCGTGGCCTAACGGATAAGGCGTCTGACTTCTAATCAGAAGATTGTCGGTTCGACCCCGGCCGTGGGCTTGACTTTTGAAAACGTTCGATGAGCCCAAGAAAACTGTCCCGCACTTATTTCTCGATAAACTTTATTATGCTGATACCAGCACTTTCTGTATTCGATTCGTTAAATCGCATCCATCATCCCGAAAGCTTTCCAGTTTTTAAGAGTGGCTTCGAATATTGGTTAAGGATTTTCCTTTCGTCATGAATGTCGTTGACTGTAGGTCGAGTCGATTCTCTCTGAAGTCATAAGATATCCTGGCTAGAGCGTATTTCCTTGGATTGTGGAGAGTCAACTAAAATAAATTCTTTCTACTTCTGTACAGCAAACACGAGGTTCTGTTTTATTTCTTTATTTACGTACAAGCTGACGTTTCGGCGGATTTCGCCTTCCTCAGAGCCTGGAAAGGTCAAGTTGACAACAATCTATTCGGCCAAACACCTCCATAACCAAACAGAGAAAACGCTAAACCAGGATTTCAATCACATTGAACACATCTCTGCACACTCACCGATTTCTATGAGTCTTCCACTGAGTATGTCGCGTGAAGACCTACTGCACATAATTCACATGGAACCGTAATGTACCCCTCCCATCAGAATAACAGGCTTATATCTTGCCCAATATCACGCGTGATAATGAGGCATTCTTCGCTGCGGTTCATTTTCACATTTCTGGAATTAATCCAGAACGCCTCGAGAGTTTTACGCGCTTGTGGTCTCGATTCCTATGCGAGCATCGTAACACGTACTTCAAAGCCCTCCTCGTTATGTCTTTGGATCCTATGCGTGCTTAGCGGGGTATTTGGTTTATGTTTGCCGGTTAGGTGTTCTTTTATGCGGACACGGAGGGGTCTGCCCGCTTCGCCATTTTATTCGTCTCTGCACGCCTTAGAGCAGATCAGATAAACTATACCCGAGCTCGTGCAATCACCGTCTTTACCACTGAGGCAAATTATGCAATCCCAAGATTGCTCGGCGGCATTTCAACTACGCTTACCAAATTCTCTACACCTGTCCTTCTTAAGCAGCGTTTCACAACTGCATTTACATTATTTGAGATAGAGGGTAGAATAAACGATACCTTTTTATCGCTAGAGTTGTCGTTTGGAAGCCTCTAATTTTCCCTACGATAATCCCGAGCTACAATTTCGTAGCCATTAGAAATGGCTGTTTGCCGCGCCAAGTTCCCGGACTCCTCTCTCTGCTGTCTTTCTGTGCACACGCTGGCAGCTGTTCGAAACATGTTTCTTACAAGCGCTTTTTTTGTGTGAGAGGGGTGAGAGGTGAGGTAATATACCAAGATGTTTATACCACTTGGCTTTCGGTACCACTTCGTAATGTAGCCATTTTCTGACAGGTTAATTTGGATGTTCAGGAATGGAAGCCATTTTTCTTTCGGTTTTTCTTGGGTGAACTTGATATACTCTGACTGTTTATTCAACAACTCGAAACATTTGTCCAGTATATTTTTGCTATTTCGCGTACGATAGCATTTTGTTATATAGCCACTCTCTGAGAGCTTAGTTTGAATGTTTAAGAATGGAAGTCAGTTTTCGGATGGTTCTTCCCGTGTGAATTTTGCGTACTCTGACTGTCTATTTAACAATTCAAAGCATCCATCCATCTGTTTTTATGTGTAGCAGACGACGAAGCAGTCGTCTATGTATTGACAGTAGAGTAAGGTGCTGCCATCGAGAATTGGGGCTTCCAGTTTAGATATGAAAGCGATGGTAAAGGCTTCGTGCTAAACGCTGCCCCATCGCCAACCCTCTAATTTGTGCAAAATATCTTTCCGACCATCTAAAGATTGAACAATTAAGACACTGTTTTAAAAGAGTCGTTAGTTGTTGAATCGACGAGCCATACGTTTTTATTTTCTTTTTGTGCTCTACTAGCAACTCAAGAGTGGTTTGCATTACGGATGTCATTCAACACGTTGGTATAAAGTATGGTAAAATCGAATGACTCCACTACATGGGTGCTATTTAGTTGCGCGTACTGCAGGTGATACAGAAATATTTTGGTGTCAGGCAAATGGGTTGGAATGAATTTCAGCAGCTGCGTCAGGATAATGCTTTAGAAACCCCGTTATTCTATCTGTTGGCTGCCTATACAACTGATGATTGGTCGAACCCCAGACGATGAAGAGTCGTTGGACGTAAGATCATCAGCAGAAGTAAGTTTGTGCGTGGTAATAAGTTTGGGACAAAACTTGTCAGGCATTAGTTTTTTAGTCGGGAAATAAATGAAGTCTCTAAACCAGATTCCTTTGCCGTGTTGACGTATTCAGGATTTGTTTTTCGGTATTGATTTCCATATTCCTTTTCGAGGATGGTGGGTAAGAGGAACAGAGGAAGAGGAACATCGTGGAGATGCCTGTTATTCTAACATCCAACTGACTAGGAATAACCACAAATTCTCCACCTTAATCACTAATAGAAAGTCACATTGATTTTGAATTCAAAACCTCTCCAACCTGGCGCATACCGCATTTTTGATGGCGTGTGCGGATGGAGCTTAATTTTTAATGTTGCTAGTGATTAAGTATGGGCAGAATTTCATCCAAAAATAAACGAAAAACATAGCCAATATCGCTACTTGGTGGCTCCTGCTTAAAGAAAGGTTGGGCGAAAGGTATTGGTGATAGTTCCTCTCTTGGTAGTTTCTTACCTAACCTTTTTACCCTAACCCTATAACGCAGCTGATCTTGAAGTTCATGCAGACTGCATGGACCACAGTTTTTATGGAAGGGCATTAAGCGAGGTACAACCACAACGTTTGCTGAGATATTTACAAAACTCCGGATCGTTGGTGTCGGCGGTGGGGAACGAACTCGTCGTTACCCTTTCCGGAACTAACGCGTTCGCCACCACACCATGCGGGTTTTTCGTTTCGCCTGTCTCTCAGCTAGTTCTTTCGATTCGCGTCGTCAGCAATCACCCGTCAGCGGGATTGATCTGGAGAACATGTATCGGCATTGAACCCAGTCAAGCTGAGGCTGCAGTTCGTTTTTTGAGAACTAGCCGAGAGAGAAGAAAAGCGAAGGACCCCCATGGTTTGGTGGTGAGAGCATTAGCCCCCGAAAAGGATAATAAAGCGTTCGTTCCCCAGCGCAGATACCTACGGATCGGAGTTTTGCAAATACCTCAGCAAACGTTGTGGTTATCTTGTCCTCATTATCTTAGAATTCTTTTCAGTTTTGATAAGGTGTTGATTGGAAATCGCATTACTTTACTAAGACACAAAAAACTGCAATCGGTTTCCCAATATATGCAATTCATCTGTGCTGAATGCGGCAGAGTATTCAAGGTTGCAGAAGTTGGTAGAAAAGATTAGTTTTGCATAATTTGGTGGAAAAATATGGTGCTTTAAAGCTTTCTTTACACGATAGACGATCACTCTCTGCCCACACCGCATACGCGAAACATAAGGCTTTTATGGGTTAATTTAAAACATGGGCTATTTTCGACAACAGTACTGCTTTAAATGACATATTTTTGAGCTGCCCTTGGTCTTCATTGTGATAATGAGTAGTGCTAATGAAACATAAATTTGTTCTGAAAGCGATGGATCGTCCGTCAACGTTAAGGATAAGAATTACAAATACCAAGTTAGAGTTAAGTTATATGAGATTTCTCAACAGATGAAGTACTGCTCTTTTTTCATCTATGCCTTCTGTGCATTCTAATCTATTTTTGACACTCTGTGCAAAGGATTGATTTAAAATTTAATTAAAAATAGTCTATGTGGTGTGAGAGTGTAAACGAATAAATCACGTATGTATTGTCCTTCTTGGCAACAAGGACATGAACAACACAAAAGATTATTAGCGGAAATGCCTGACTCGTCTTTTGTCCTCCACATGTTGTTCAAACCAAGCTCAAACCGTCGGCAACACTACAGAAGCTACGTTGACAGCTATGTGCGTATGTAAAGCAGCGTAATATTCATGATTTGCGTCTTCTCACATCACGAAATGGCATTTCAACATTCCTTCCCATAACTCACTGTTTTCTTTATGAGAAAAAGCGTTGTTATTCTTGCAGCATTTGCCCGTCTACAACAACTGACTCTTCGGCTGTTTCGGCTTCCTCAGTATCTGGAAAGGTCAAATTGACACGCGATTCATTCAGCTAAACACTTTCATACCCTGGCAGGAAAAATTTAATGGATAAATTTCCGTTCGCATAATATACAGCTTCTTTTAAACACTCACCATTTTGTTCTTTGTAAGCCCTCAAGCTGTGTGGTTTAGGCATGCCAAGCGGAATCTTACATAAGCGATTACCAACATTTGCCATTTTATACTTACCTATCAGAGCTCACAAGTAATTGTTCGCCGATAATCTGGCGTCTAGTGATTCCCAATTATTAAGTTTGCACCAACTACAGGTGGGTAGACGATCCTGCGGAAATAATAGCTTGATATATAAACCTTGTTTTTGATCCAGCTGCTAGAACAAATCGCACCTCATCTTACGATTACCGAAATGTTTCTGTACCGCCCAGGTAAATTGCATCCTAACAGAGCTTACATGATGGATTCCTTCCATGTTGCTGCCCTTTATGTAAACCTGTGGAATGACTCCGCAATGCAAGCCTTCTACAAGTTACCTGTGCAACACGAAGGAGTACGAAGGAGTAACAAAATGCATGTCATCCCAATTTAGCAGCTCACGGCTCTGAGAATGATGTCTGAACCGCTGGGTTTTCAGAAGGTCCTGAAAATATTATGCGCAAACACGAGGGTTAGCAATCGGACAGTCTTATGCACCAAACCTTGCCATTGCCTCTGTGTTTACAGTGGAAACACCAGTAATCGATTTTCTGCAGTATGCTGCTGTAAGTATATAGATGATTGTTTTATTACCTTTCTCACACAGGAGGAGATGGACAAATGTTTTGAGTTATTGAACGAAGATTCAGTGTATATTTAGTTTACCTGAGAGAAACCGAAGGAAAGCTGGATTCCACTTCTGAGCACTCATATTAACATATCCGTAAATGGAGTCATCACAAGTACTCTACAAACCCAAGTAGTACAATCGTGCTGGTTTATTACTTTTCCTCTCATCCTCGCACACAAAAGGTGCTCTTGCAAAACACATTTGCAACAGCTACCAGTGCCTGCACAGAAAGAGAGAGAGGGAAGAATAGCTAAAATTAGGGCGACAATTAGTGATTTTCAATGGCTCTGAAAGAGTAGCTTCTCGGGATATGTCCAAAGAAAGAAGGACGCCTCCAACCGTAATTCAAGCAAGGATATGGCACCCTGCGCTTCATTTCCAGCGAAATGAAGGAAACTACAAAACATTACCTAAAGAAGACATGTCTAGAAGTTTCGGTACCAGTGATCGAAGTGCTATCGAATACTCTCAAAAGTTAGCTAGTTTGCAGTCATCTGTATAACCATCTATGAACAACGCAACTCGAAACTGCACAGGGTCTCATAGGGGTAGAGGCAGTGATTGTATGAGTCTGGGTGCGGTGTACCTATTCTCTTGTAAAGCATATGAAGACAGAAACGCTCTCGAAACAATTCCACGTCCGTTCAAAAGTGCATCTAGTCGGTAAATGTAAATTGAAATCAAGTACTTCACTAGGCTCGTGCGAAACACAGTAACATAAAGCGGAGGATTTCGAAATAAAATTCACTATTCTCCTACAGGAATAAAAAGATTAGCATGCAACACTCTTGGAGCTTTTTTGATAAATACCAAAAATTCGAATATGAACTGCAAGGAGGAGTGTCCTGTGATCACGCGTGACATAGCGCCAAGCCTATAAGTGATTCCTTGGTCTGAGCCAGGCACATATCTCGTGCATGTAATACTCTGTGAGGCTCGCCTCCACCAAATAACTGCAATGCTTGCAAAGAAAAAAGGGGTGAATGTTTAGAAAAACTTATTCATTATCACCAACCTCACTTGTATCATCCGCCGTCCCGTTAACCATCGAGTAACTAGAGCGGGTGCCATTAAATCTTCCACTTTTCCCTGTCGCGTACTAAAGTAGCTGGGTTCTACTCACTATCGGTAACTGTGTGATACGGGATATTCCTAGCATCGTCCTTTCGACTGCGCGTTCAATAACGCTGAGCGATTTTTCATCCTGCTTAAGCAGCGACTAAGTTTCTAACGCATGCGTTTAAGCAGGAAGAATTGTGGAGCCGAAAAGCTGGATATGGAGGAGAGCTGAACTGCCGCTATGTGACATGTTTCATATTGTGAATAGCCAACGTACTTCCCATGTGCTTTAACGATGTGAAAAGCAGGGTTTTTTTTTCGAACAATCTCGTAACTCAATGTTAAGAGCGGACTTACAAGCAGTGTTTCGTCCACTAGGACACGATGTGCCCCACCTACGTCGTTGGTGTAGACGTTTGCAGGTGATTATTTACCAGTTTTCTATTGATTGAACTTATTTATAGTAAGCTGTGTGAAAGGAAGGCTAATGACGTACGAATAATGCTTGGTATACAAATTGAATAAGCAATAATTTAAAAATGTACATATGTGTATACATACTTATCTATATATGTATATATACACACATATACACATATGCATGTATACATATAAGTGTATATATATGTATATATATGTGTATATATGCGCGAGTAGCGTATTAGTTAGGAATATCTGCTCTACAACACAAACGGAGTCGTTGGTTCGACTTCGCACCCCCGCCGGGCACACCAGGCCTTTCATCACCCATGAACCGTTAAACTCATGCCAAAATTGTCTACAAGGATAATAGCGCTGAGTTAATGCTTCAGTAAGCCACTGCATGTATAGGCGAGGTACTAATTAGGTCACCTCTAACGATGCTTGTTGAAGTCTAATGCATTGCGCATTCCTGAGAGATTGGTCAAGGCCTTACATATAATTTTTCCGTTGCAAAAATTTTTTTCGTGACCTGCCATCACATCTACTGTACAGATCCTAGCACTTCCTGCATTCACTTTACATCAATCAGCTATACCGATCATCTATCCCTTGAAAATCTTGCCTGACTCAATTTTTCCGTCGCATTTCTTTAACAATTCTCGTCCTACAGTTCTCCAGCGATCCTCCTCTATCTTTTCTGCTCATTTACATAACTGATCTTGCACGCCTTTTGCTGAAATTCCAGCCTCTTCCTCACCTATATAATAATTTTCTTTCTTGTTACAGAAGCATTCATCATCTTCGTTGTTAGGTTCGAATTGAGGCACGTGATCAATAGTTCTATTCCTCTTCTAGAGAAAACAAACCCTCATTCATCCGAGGTCGTCAGCTTAGTACCGGACTTGTTCGTGAAGATAAAAACACCAATTTGATACATCCATAGTCTACCGATGTTACCGGGAAGCGAATCACTGGTCTTCGATATCTATCTCACCTTCGAGAACCAGGAGAACATATATCGATAGCATAGATGGGCCGGTCATATGATGAGGTGAACAGAAGACACATGAACGAAAAGAATAGCAGAGTGGACTCCACGAGAACGAAGTTGCACCCTAGGACGGCCACCTACACCTTAGGCGGACGTGTTCGCAAACAGGATTAATCAGGTGCACATGCAGCTGTAGTTGCTTTACAGATGACGGTATGAGACTCGCACCAGCTACTGTGCTCTAATCAAATCACCACCATGGTGGGCGACTGCGAGGAAAAGAAACGAATGGTAAATGTGGTGTGGTCTGCACAACTCGCTAAGATGGGTCCACCATGCAAGTGTAATCTCACGCAAGTCTTGTGTAGGCCTGCATATGCATATGCATTCGATCACTTCAACGATGCTACGAATGTTGTCCGTTGTATGATTTACCCATAAGGGAATACTCAGCGTCGAGAGCTTTATCTTCTATTTCTCATTATTACAATCAATTGTATAAAATCGAACCCAGCCAACAAATGAGTAACTCGGGCGAGCACCAGCAATTGTGTTTGTCGAAAACATATCGTTTGAAGTTCGCTAGATCTGTTGTAGGCGACTAGTTATGCTCATGGATAGGTGAATTTGCAATGCGCAATACTAAAACGCCAACAGAAACGCAAGGAAATACTTTCTTTTACCCATCATTGAACGCTCCATAACCATTTTTATGATCCATAGATTTTTTTATCACATTTGCATTTTTCTATTCTCATTTCTTCTGTTTTGATGTTTCAGAGACGGTATATGATCCGCGGTGATTTGTTCCACGATAAATAGAGCATGACATTGTATCCCATGCTAAATGCCTTCTATATCCTTGCTTTGGCTCATCTCATTTACTCTTCAGTGTTTCTATGCCATATGAAGATTCCTTACTTGAACTTTTAATCAACTTAACCATAAAACTTATCAAGTGATGTTTTTCATAACTTTCGCTAAGTTAATTACATTTATTCATATTAATTTACACTAAGTAGGCGACTTACCAAAAAATTCTCAGCAAATACTGAGCATCGAAATAAAATTGCTACACATTTCATTTCAGTGCGCGCAAAACGAAGTAATTTCTCTACTAAAAAAATGTGTATACAAGGAAAGTTATTGTGTTTAGCATTTGGAGAGAAATCTACGGAAGAGAATAGTGGCTGGATCTATACCTCTCGTTATGAAAAGATTCGGTGTGATATTAAAAGCATGTTAAAGAAGAAGTTTGAAGATCTACCATGCCCAAGAAATCAAAAAAGCAACATTACCGTAGGTCACGTTTTAAGCAATAATTCTGAGATAGTTTGCGCATCAAAACTATCCAGAGTTGGAATGCTTGCGCAAAGTGAGCTTTCATTATTAGAATTGGGTCCGAGTTTTTCACCTTGTGAACCCATTTCTAAAACAATCCTGCGCAGGATTGTTTTAGAAATGGGTTCACAAGAAGATCAACTGCATTGTAGAGTTAGGATAAAAAGGTTAGGTAAACAATTGCCAATAGGAAAACTATCGCCAATACCAATGTTATACCGTTTTATTTTCTGCCTACTATAATTTCGCAGCAGGGTACTAGGCGAAACACAACCACAACGTTGCTGCGATGTTTGCAAAACTCTGGACCGCAGGTGTCTATGGTAGGAAACGAGCGCGCTATTGTCCTCTCCGGGGAGTAACGCGTTCACCACCACACCATGCGGATTCTTTGCTTCGCCTGACTCTCAGCTATTTCTATCAATTTTTGCCACAGCAATCACCCGTCAGCGAGATTGATCTGGGGTGCCCAAATCGGCATAGAACGCAGTTAAGCTGCGGCTGCAGTTGAAATCACAATGTTATACCTTTTTATTTTCTGACAGGCGAAAATAGCAAAGAGACAGGCGGAACAAAAGACCCGCATGGTGTGGTGGTGAACGCGTTACGCCCCGGAAAGGACAATAACGCGTTCGTTTCCCACCGTAGACACCTGCGGTCCAGAGTTTTGCAAATATCTCAGTAACGCTTTGATTGTATCACGAATATATTTCGCCCGACCTTTCTTCAAGCAAGAGCCACCAAATAGCGATATTAATCTTGCTTTTCGCTTAATTTTAGACGAAATCCTCCGCATACTTAATCACCACCAACATAAAAATTAAACTCTATCCTTACACACTAATGAAATTGCTAGTGGAAAATAGGCCTTCGAGTCAATCAGCTTATAACAGAATGCTCGACTTCGTGAGAAGACACCACGCGGGACTTTTCCTAGTTGTTACAGAGCAATACCTCAAACTTGGGTAATACAACCGTCTACGTACATAAATGCAACACTAATACAACAAGAATAACGATAGAAAATGCTGAAATAAAAGCAAAGCAAGTCCATAATTATAAGGCACTGTAACTACTACTGAAGTGAAGCTAATAAGGCCACAGCAGTTCAGCATACTATTATAACATTAATACAATGATAATAGCAAACAATAACGGCTAACGGGATGCTGATGATGGTGTCGAACTGGTGTGTTCAGTGGTCAAGATGCCGCTGGCTAGAACAATAGAAGAGTGAGATGCAGACGAACTGTGCATTAGGCTAAGATAGAGATCATATGCACAGCGCTCAGGTGTTCTTTGACAATGATCGATGAGGACAGCAAATTGCCTAAGCATCGATGGTGGAGGTGACTGCGAACGAGATGAGACATCTGAGAAACACGATCAGGCGGTTGGTCTTGGATAACGATATGTCTAGGCTTCCAATTGCCATGAAGCAGAAGCCACTAAGGTCAGACAGAAAAGGTAGGGTTGTTCCTCAAAATAATGTTTCGAACGTAATTATGATCCCTTTTATGCTGCTCTTCATATCAAATAAAATAAGTTGCGCCATTAAGAGATGCTTGAGAAAAAGTGGTCTCGAAAATTATGACGCGATTATTGACGTCCCACCCCAATACCTTACGCTGTCAGTTAGTTCACAAGCGCCTCTATGATCGTTTGTGCCGCTCAGAAAACCGTATGATCTGTCCAAATAAAAGAAACGAGGATTGCATGAGTTCAGGCACAATACACTTTATCTCATATAAGCCATGCGGTGATGAATACATAGGGTAAACAGGTAGACCACTTTGAACGTTAAAATTCGTCAAAACACTCCTCTAGGCACCCATAGAGCACAAAAGCACAATGGCAATAATTTTGAAGTGAATGTCCGGATCCCAGCGCAGGAAACAAAAACATCAGCGCGCTAGACTCTTGAGGCGCTTTGGATAAATTCCAAAAACCCAAAAATGAACCGGAAAGACGAATGCCTTACTATCGCAAGTGAGCTGGCGCCTTATTTCAAAATGATATTTTGACCCCTGGGTGGGTCACGCTCGCGACCCCACGTGAACAACGCATGGGCCAGTTCCACTCTTTACAGCAATGTGAGTTGCCTTTTTGATCAATATGACGTTTATTTGAAAGTGTGATCTTCATTAATACTATAAGCATTGTACTGAATATAGGACTTCTGTTACATAAAAAAATACAATAAAATACGTCTAGGCTCTAAGGAAGCTGAAATTGCCGAAACGTCAGCCATCGACCAGCAACACCAATACCACCGACAACAATAACAACAACGACAACGAAGTCCAATAACAACTTCGCATCAGCTCAAAAAGATTCAGTTTATAAGACCGTATAAATAAGAATATCAACCATTTATGTCGAGGTTCATAGAAAGTCGGCCTTATGAACTATTTGTGGAGAACGTTCTCTGTATTGTTTCTCAAAAGAAGAAAAAAGCTGACGAAGAACCGTAATAAAATATATCTGTTTCCACATATGACGTAAGATCTAATCACTAAGAAGGAAACTGCCAAGATGACAGATTACGGCTAAAAGTGAGTAGATTGGACCATCAGATTATTTAAATATATAAGACGGTGCAGGAGTAGAACAAGAAGAAGCATCATTTAGATGGTGTCAATAATTACAACAACATACCAATACAATAACATAACAATTATAATAACAATAATAATAATTAACAAAAAAGACCAATGCTAACAGATACATTAGTGAAATCTCATTTCCTAGGTGAATAAGCCTGATACTCATCAAGAATGGCGTCCCTCTGAGGCCTGCAAATCGATGGAAGACTTGTGTGGAAGGATGATAGCACTGATTCGATACATTGGCAAGCCACCTCGAATCATTGTATTGCGCAGATATGCATTCAATGAATTCTAACAATGTTGATGAAGTTGAATGCATAGCGCGTAACCCAGGAAATGACCAGTGTCGACGGCTTTATGTTCCTTCTTTTTATTCCTTCATGAGCAAAAGTTTCATGTTTTCTGAAAAAAGTTTTGTACAACCTTGCGTGAATGGTTAGAAGTTTTAGTCAAAATAGAATGAATTACCAGCAAAAAACACACAAATTTTCGAGTCTGACCAAATTGAAGCATAAACTCACAACATGATCAATACTTATAGCTGGTTGGAAACGGCAATCACTTGCACTGCAAGTGAAGACCGTCCTTTTGTCATCATTGAACTCATCCCGTTTTAACACTACAAATACTCGGAAGTCAAGCCGTGTTGCATTCGATATTCTTCAAAAGCAATCAATAAATCTAAATTAGATCGAAGAATAATTTATATATGCCATTGGAAGAAATCCTTCGAATAGCATAATGAATACTCATCGCCATCAGTGTCCTTGTTTTTGAAGGCAGAAGTTAGGGTTTGCAACACCCACATATAACTGAATAAAGTCGTCGAAATTCATGCATCATGTATGTGCATGGTCAAACTGCTGCATTAAAATGTTGTAAGACTGGTCTCATAGTCGATATCTGTTCTCGTGCATGCGATTTATGTTCTACCATCCAAATCGGCCAAAATCCTGCAGTCAAGTGGCCAGGAAGTGTAGCGGAGACGGTTAGGAGAAGCCTCGAACAAAAAAGCTACCTTTCTACGCCAAGAAAGACTGGCTCGCTAGCGGTGACACATCCAACACTGACGTTCAGAGGTCAGCAAGATATACGTAGGTATCAAAGGTTAAGCATTTAAAATTGACGGAAGTCATTCCTATGACCTCGAAGAAGCCACCGATACGGCAGCGATAAGCAAAGCGAGTATGAGTAGGTTGCTATGAAACCTCAGAGCCATTGTGGGGTGTCTAAATTGCAAGGGAAAAAAGTGAAGATCTCTTCGTACAATGCACACAAACTTGGATCTGAGTCCACGATAGAAGACTTGATTATCGAGGCAAAAAAGATAAGGCACGAAGTCATCGGACTGGCTAAGATGAGAAGACTCCACCCATCTAACGCCGTTTATAACACCCGAGAATAACTGTTCCTCGGAACAAGCGACAGTATAGGAGTCGGCGGCGTCGGCGTTCTAGTCAACATGAATTTGCACATGAACATCAATCCATTCGAACAATCAACAAACCGAATCGCATGTTTACGACTGAAGAGATGTAGATCAATCACAGATTTGACAAACATAGTCGTTTACGCGCCGACAGCAAACTATGACGAAGAAAAGGAAAGAAAAAGAAAACTGAGGTGTTTTACACGGATTTGGAGAACTTCTTCAGAGAGGACTATACATTCTTCAAGGTCTCCATTGAAGATTTTAGCGTACTGGAAGATGAAGAACGTCTGAAGAGTCTTCACATTGGGACCCACGGATTTAAATGGAACGAGCAGGTTAAGTGGCTATCTGAGCTTATCATGACGATGAAGACCGTTCATAGTAACTCCTAAAGACCAGCCAGACAGGGGTCGAGCTTCTGGAATTGCGAGTTACCATGAATCGTCATGATTGTCATGATAAACTCAGGCAGCCGCTCACCTTGTTCGCTCCATTCTGATCTGGGGTCCCATTGTGACATTCTTCAGACATTATTCTTGGTTCAATCGTAGTGTTAAAACCTCCACTGACGACTTTGAAGAACGTATGGCCTTCACAGTACAATTTCTCCCTTTGTCATAGTTTGATGTCGGTGCATAAACGACGAAGATTGTCAAAGTCGGTAGTGATCTACATCTTTTTAATCGTAAACGTCTGATTCGGTTTGTTAGCTGCTGGAATGAATCGATGTTCAGCGCGAAATTCTGGTCGACGAAAACGCCGACGCCGTCGACTCCCCTAACATCGCACTTTCCGATAAAGTTCTTCTGTAGTGTCATAGATGGTGTTGAATGGGTAGCGTCGTTTGATCTCAGTCAATCCAATGAATTCATACATTAACCTTCTTTCCTGTATGATCAAGCCTTCTTTGGACCGCTCAGATTTAAATGTGCGTGCATTGTAGGCAGAGATCGTCATCTTAGTCCTTTGCGATTTAGGAAACGTTGAATGACCTTGAGATTTTAGCAGGCTCCACATGTCCTACCGAACGTTTCCGAATCGGGGACTGTTTCGGGGTCATGGAATGAGGACCGTTTTTTAAACTCTGCTTAGCACTTTGATACCCATTTATAACTTGTTGAGCTATGGACGTGGGGGGTGGGTAAGCTCACGAGCAGCTTGCCAGTCTCTTTCAGTGTAGATATAGAGCATATTTGCTGGAGACGACCGACCCCTAACCACCTCCCGTATACTTCCCTATCACTTGATTGCCGGCTTTTCGCCGAATTCACCCGTAGAATACAATCCGTAAAAGGGGAATACACCCACGCACAGATGCATGAATAACGCATTGATGTCCTAGCAAATACAGATAGTATGTGCAAAATCGCCGCAGAAGAAACAGAGAGTCCATCCCCTGGTTCCACCTGCGTCTCAGGGAGCAAAGGTCGCTTTTGGTCCGCGACTTACCCACTATCCGCCACCTGGGAAGCGCAATATAGCTTCGAGACTAACCGCCCCGAGACCCCTCATATGGGGTAGATCCGTGAGTAGCGATACCATCTCAAAAAAATTGTACACCGCCACCCTCGAGAACGCTATGCGAACACTGGAATGGGACGGTATGGGATTGAAAATTGATGGTCAGCAATAACATCATCTTCGCTTTTTTAACGACATTGTTCTTATAACATCAAAAAAAGCCGGGCAGAGCGAGCAGTAGTCGACTCTGATAACCCTTATGGAATGATTCATTCTCGACAAAATCTCACAAAATACGCTGTTCATGAGCCAAGAACTGGTTACGTATGTGCCATTCAAGCTCGACAGAATGATTACCTCTGAATGCACCAGTTACGTCTGTCTTAGCCAGAGAGTAAAAATAATGAATGACCTAGTTCCGGAGTTTAGCACGAGGAAGCGAGCGCCTCGGAAAGCTTTCAAGAGCATCGACGCTTTAGAAATGGGAACAGACACCCGACACCGTGCCCACCTTTTCGATCCTTTTCGATTTCTTGCCATATTTTATGCTTAAAAATCTAGTAGGCAGGATGGAAGACAACTCATCACTATTGAACAAGCAGTGGAAAGCATGATGCTAGGAATCTACCGCATGCGTAAGCCAGGGAAGGGTTCCGAAGCTCTGGTCTACTCTAGGGATGAAAAACCAAAAGCGCTGTTCTATACGGCAAACTAAGAAGGATAAGATATGCCGAACACGTAATTCATATGAACCACAGCCGATATACATAAACCGTTAATGACTGGATTTCACGGTATGTCAAACGAACTGCAGGAAGACCAACGATCTCATCGTCAGAGTTCTTCGCGAAAACCCTAGAAGAAGGATATGATGCCCAACGAATCTCAAGAGCGAGTAGAACCCACTGGGCTACTCTTGCATGCGATAAGGAAAAATGGAAGATTTACTGGCGCCTGTTCGAGTTAGCCGTCAATTAATGGGACAACTGGTGAAACAGGTAAAGCTGAGGCTGCGATTGAAACCATAGTGCTTAAGTTTTTATTTAGTGTCTATCATTTTTTAATGCTCTGGTATTATGCGAAATACAATCACAATGATGCTGACATATTTGCAAAACTGGCACCGCAAGCCAGATTTGTGAGAATGGCATAATAGTTAGAAAAGAATGGTCTCGTCTCCTGTAAATTAGAGACCTGATTCAGATTAGTGGAAAAGATCGAACTCGGAACAGATGAGATAGGAATCTAACTCATAAAATTTAAAGACCATGATGGCTTGCAAACCTTTGTCGGCTTTCAAAGTTTTTATTGGTTCGCACTCAACAGTGCGATCGGAATTTCACCAATAAGCTCACGTCATAGTCATCTGAAGAAACTAAAATACTTAATCCGCCACGGCACCAAGTAATTCAGAAACTACTGGAGTTCTCAGGAACGTTGGACCTTGCAAAATTGATATTTAGGTCGTGCTACATTTGCCCATTAGACCCTCTATAGTGGGACATGTGTTTAAATTGTTGATCTTACACGAGGTTGGTTATAAGATTTATTCCTCCAATGTTTGGACATCTTTGTCTTTATCAGAACCGGTGATCCGAGTTGGAGGTGCATAGCTGTTCGACATCGTGCTGTTCGATGCTTTCGTAGTGGTACCGAGGCAGACCTTCTTCAGTGTAAATCGCATGAATGGGGCATGCTCACCGGGCAGTGCTCTTTGATACCGGGCAACATATCAAATTAAAATAGTCATATCAAAAACAAACGCCCTGTATAAAAAAGCACTGGCAGGTGAGCATGCCTCATTGGTGCAGTGTTTACTGAAAAATATCCGTCTCAATATGACTACGAAGACGCTGCATCGAGATTTCGAGCGACACTGAACCACCGCCTCAGACCAACTGCTCTGATGAAGACGAAGACATCGAAACAGCCGAATAAACTTTATTATCAATACAAAAACGAATCACTGAAATACAAAAATGTGGTACGCGAGAGTTACGAGAGGTGATAAGATCGAAAAACATAAGAGTATCGGTTAGTAATAAGGGTGGAAAGTTCGTTGTAATTCTCCATCAGTTGGATGTTGAGATAACGGAAAAACACCTTGAAGATGCTTCCCTTTATCGTCCGTCGTCTGATAAGGAATTTAAAAGTTAATACCGAAAGTTAAACACCGAATGGGTTAAAGTGGCAAGAAAGACTTGGTTAAAACCATAAATTATCTCTCATCTCAAAATTGACTTACCAACATGTCCTGTACTGTACCTACTTATCAGAACCCATAAATAAGCATCCAGCGATGATCTTGCGTCTAGCGATCCATCATTGTTTAAGGTTAGACCTGTCACTAGCTGCGTAAACGGGCCAACGGATAGGATAACATGGTTTTTAACCCTAATATTTAGCCAGTTGTTGAAACACATTCCAGCCCATCTTGCGAATACCCAGATGCTTCTGAATCGTCTACGTACTGCTCAGCCCAGCAGCGCATACGTGTTGGAGCCCTTCGACGTTACCGCCCTCTATACGAACGTGTCGAATAACTCCGCTATGCAAGCCATCCGCTAGCTCCTTATACAACACGAAAGAGCAATAAACATGCACGGCTTCTCGATTTAGCAGTTGATAACACTCTTAAAAGAGTGTCTAAACTGCTCAATCTTCAGATGGTCCGGAAAGTATTACGTACAAATGAGAGGGCTGGCAATAGGACAACGACTGGCACCAAGTCCTGCCATTGCATTCATGTCTAAGGTGGAAGCGCCAGTAATCGACCTCGGTTCGCTACTCTACTCTAGATGTGTAGATGACTACTTTGTCATTTGTTCAACACAAGAAAAAATTGACAGATGTTTCGAGTTGTTGAACGAACAGTCAGAGTATATTAAATTCACCCGAAACAAACCAAATGAAAACTGACATTAATTTCTGAATGTGCAAATTAACCTATCAGAAAACGGCTACATTGCAAAATGGTTTCGAAAACCAACTAGTAAAAACATCTTGGTTCATCACCTCTTCTCTCACCCCTCTCACACAAAAAGGGCGCTTGTGAGAAACATGTTTCGAACAGCTACCAGCGTGTGCACAGTAAGACAGCAGAGAGAGGAGTGCCGGAACTTGGCGCGGCAAATAGACATTTTTAATGGCTATGAAACTGTAGCTCGAGATAGGTGAAGAGAAAACCACAGATACCTCAACGGTAACTCTAGCAACAATAAGGTCTCGTTTATACTGCCCTTCATTTCAAATGAAGTAAGTGCAGCTATAAAACGCTGTTTAAGAAGGGCCAATTTAGAGAATTCGGTAACCATAATTGAAATACCACCGAGTAATCTAAGACGCCAGCTAGTTCGTAACCGCCTATATGACCGTCTATGTGCAACGCAAAATTGCATAATTTGTCCCAATGGTAGAGAGACTGCGTGAGTTCGGGTACAGTCTATCTGATCTCTTGTGAAGCGTGCGGGGACGAAAACGTCGGCGAAAAAGGTAGACCACCCTGCGTACGTATAAAAGAACACCTAGTCGGCAAACGTAAACGAAATGCTCTACTAGGCACGCATAGGACGCAGAGACATAACGGAAAAGTTTTTGAAGTAGAGGTTACGATCCTCGCGCAAGAATCGAGAACACAAGCGCGCAAAACTCTAGAGGTATTCTGGATTAATTCGAAGAATCCGAAAATGAACCTCAGGGAGGAATGCCTCATTATCGCGCGTGATATGCGCCAGTATATAAGCCTGTTATTTTGATGAGATGGGCACAATACGAACTCTGTGCGGTTGGTATCCACGTGACATATTTAGTGGAAGACTCATAGAAAGCGGGGAGTGTGCAAAAACTCTGTGTTCAATGTGATTGAAATTTTTGTTCAACGTTTTCTTTGTTTGGTTATGGAGGTGTTTGGCCGTGTAGATTGCAGTAAACTTGACCTTTCCAGGCTCTGATGAAGGCGAAATCCGCCGAAACGTTAGCTTGTACGTAAATAAAAAAATAAAGTAGCACCTCGTGTTTGCTGAACAGAAGTAGAAAGACTTATTATCAACTTCATGTAAGCTAAATAATTTACACACATGTTCACTATTTTGCCACTGATGTCAAATAGTGGCCGGTTTAAGAAATGTTTTACTACACGGAACATCCCCAAGTAGCGAACAGAAGGTCGAACGCGGAATAAGAGCGATTCTTTACTTTTACTGGAACAAGGAAAGATTAGTAAAACTCTTGCTTTCTTGTACGTTTAGCTAGATTCACTTGTACATTCCCTATGCACATAGGCATTCATGTGTGTTATGGCTTTCCCTTTATGGATTGTATTATGAGTACGAACTCATCCACTTGTAGTGAGGGTTTGGAAAGTCTATAGTTTGGATATCTCAAAAAAATAAACCAAGTTACTCCTTTAGAAAATCATGCAACCAACTAGGTTAATATAGCGAACTCTAAAGGGTTTCATTTCCTCAACCGCAAGTGCGTCCTTGGTGTGGTGCAGCAGCATTGGGTACAATGGGCACGAAGAGGCTTAGGAGACTGGACTAGGACGAGGCGAAAGTGATGGATCTAGAATTCTACAGTCAGATTATACTTTTCTCAATATGGATATCAGCAAACAAGATGCCAACATTGGTTTTAAAGAAATCTCTGAAGAACACCATTTAACATCTAAAGAACACAGTAAAATGAGTAGGACGCCGAAAATTCGTCACGATACGGTGCTTAATCAAAATGCTACATGAGCTGCAGCTAAGCACCGACTTTTGTCCAAGTTTGCCAAGCCTTCCATCAAAAACCTATCAGTGGTCTTTGAGAAGCGTTGCAGCATTCGGAAAGAGTATTAACAACGCCCATCTTGAGCTCATCGTTGGAAAGTGCTCTTTCGAGGGTGTCTAAAGTAATGGTGTTTGCGAATTCTTCCCCGATCTCTTTGAGTTTCATATCCACTTGTCTTTATATGATTTTATTAAAGAGTTAGATATGTCGCTACAGCAAAAAATTACGATCTACCACAATAGCGCTGTTTGCACAAAGGAGGCCTACACAGCATCGACAACAACCTCTCAGCACACCCACTGTTTATGATGCTTGAAGTCTTTTGCCGATCGTTCTCAACGGGAACGACGAATCTGTTTCCAAAGACATTTATCACGTATTGATCATACCCACACGATTATAAAACTGGTGATAGTCGAATCTGCTGCTATTTCTCACGTTTTTCGACGCAAAAAGAGGGTTTGAATTTAGCTGGGATAGAAGCGGTAATGAAATATTTCCACATCCAATACACTCTTGCTTATTATTATGACATGGGTTCTCCATGAGCAACTTTACGGCTTCACAACTATTATTTCGCCCTTCTACAGCGACATCACCGGCGTAAAGAACGGTTGGATGTGGGAATGCCACCTTGCCAATTTTACAATCACTCCCGATATGTCCACCGCTAATTGGGCCAGGATAATGTTGGAAGCGAAATTCAGTGGTCTCCAACTACCTTACTTTGCTGATTGCATCACTTTTATGACATTCACTATTGATAGCTGATTTTGAAACCCTTGTTTCCTAAAATTGATATTTGGTTCAATATTATGAACATGAGGTTCATAAGAAACGGATTCGTTCCTGATGTTCGTTCACGTTCGGAACGGATCGGGTGTTTCCAAATGATCCCGCTATTTGTATTCGGGTTGATTAGTTAGCATGATTTGCTTAAAGAGCTGTGGAAAAACGCAGTGCAGCGTTGGTGTAATAAACGCACGGGAAAAACGAGGCTACGTGCACAACTTTACATCTTTACAGTTTTTTTCTTTCTTAACATGTGCTAGGAAAAGTGAGCGCTGCATATGAAAGGTTGCTCATGTTTCTGTGTGGAATAAGCTAACACAAGCCATATATGACAAGCCATAGATAGAGTAATGTGAGGATTCTTGCATCAAGCAATTAAGAAAAGAGGAACTATGTCGAATAGCTCGAATGCTCGACGCGTTTTAGAAAAAATTAGTTAACGAGAAACGTTGGTGGTTGGATCACATGGGATGTCAGTCCCACAACACCATTCCCACCAACAAGTTAGTCAAAGTTTGCCAATTATTTCCTTATTATAATAATACTTTTATAATGTTATACCTTTTATTTTCTGCTGCCTACTACAATTTCACGGCAGGGTACTAAGCGAAATACAACCACAACATTGCTGAGATATTTGCAAAACTCTGGACCGCAGGTGTCTATGGTGGGGAACGAACGAGCTATTGTCCTTTCCGGGGAGTTACGCGTTCACCACCACACCATGCGGGTCTTTCGTTTCGCCTGTCTCTCAGCTATTTCTATCGATCTTTGCCACAGCAATCACCCGTCAGCGTCAAACGAAGGACCCGCATGGTGTGGTGGTGAACGCGTTACTCATCGGAAAGGACAATAGCGTACAATAGCGCGTTCGTCCCACACCATAGACACCTGCGGTCCAGAGTTTTGCTAATACTTTTATAATAATAACAACCTTGTGTCGTGTCTGCTTATTGAAGAAAAACATCGAAGTATCAATCAATGCCGAGGTTAACAGAAGGTCGGTCTTGGGAATATAAATACTTCGTCTTCTTGTTCAGCAATCGCGAGCTTGTTGTACAGCATACATTTACTTCTGTACAGAAACAGATATAATAAAACAGTAGCTCACGTTTGGCATCATCGACTTCTTCAGAGGCTTTTTACGTGTCTTTCACTGAAGAAGAGACGAACAGCTGACTTTAGCCGCATTTGCTTGATGACTCCGTTTCTCCATGGAGATGTAAGCGTGCACTGGAACGAGTACCTATACGATGGGCGAACAAATTCGTAAGTAAAATCGGTCCGTTGCACTCGGAGCTGCAGATTTTTCACAGATCATGATATGAGGCTCATACCCATCACCACAATCGAAGCAAACCGACACCATGGACGACGACTACGATGCAAAGAAACAAGTGGAGAATCTGGTGGGGTGTGCAGTATTCGTGAATACGGGCCGTCTAAGCACTTAACTAGGTGCCCAATTTATATTTACTTTTATAAGCCAAGGACCAAAGGATTTCACTATAAGCGTTAAATGCGGTTCCTTTTTCGTCACTGGTGTAAGCAGAGCCCTTCGCAACTTCGCAGTTACACGTTTCGCATTACAAACATGGTCTGTTACAGTACGGATTATTTATCACTGCCAATTGAAGATTCTACTTTTCAGCATGTATTTTAACTTCGTATTGCTTATTACACTCCGCCGGTTCGGCAAATTGGTACCATCTTCTTCCATTCCTGCGGGGTCGACAAATTAGTACCAGACTTGTTTAGGAGGAGAGCAGCATTGGCTCGATGCATCGGTAGGCCACCGTGACTCATTGTAAAGGCCAGATATGCATTCAATCAGTTTCAACGATACTTAATGAATGTCGGATGCATGTCGCATCCCTCAGGCATTGATCGACGTCGAGAGCTTTATCCTTTTTTTATTGCTTCTTGCTTCTGACATTTTGCATTGTCTTATTATTGTGTCTACTTCTCCCAGATTCAGTAGAACTTCGAGCATTTTTGTTTCCTCGTGCTGCGTCTTCATCATTTCTACTTCCTCAACTTTCTTTTTTATCCAAACTACTCGTCTGCACTTCTTTCTTGGCTCATCTTACTTCAATACCTCGACGGTTCGTCTTCACGACTTGTGCGGACACCAGTATATATGCCATTCGTTTCTTTCTCTCGCAATCGTAGTCTATGGTGATGATCTTGTTCGAGCATGGTATCGCTTGCGAGTCTCATACCGTGCTCTGTAAAACAACTGCAGCTGTAGGTTCAGCTCATTAACTTTGTTTACGAACACGTCCACCCAACGTGTAAGTGGTCGTCCTGAGAGATGTTTGCATTCTCTTGGAGTCCACTCTACTGTTCTTTTCGTCCATCTGTTGCCTGTTTTTTTCATTATGTGACCGGCCCATCTATGGTAGTCACTATGGAGAACGGCAATATCGAATTTCGTCACCACATTAACTTTATGACGGAAGAACAGGTGTCGTAAATCTATGAAATAGTGCGACGTTTGTATCATTGATCTCGCTTAATATGATGTGCTAATTTCTTTGTATTCTAAATAATAAAGTTTTAAAGCAGCGAATTCTGATGCGATCTGAAGTATACAAGTTGTCGTGGCAAACGAAAAGTCAGTACTTTTCCTTCCCCAGATGATCAGCTACAATCAACTCTAAGATACGTATTGGTTAAGACGGATCATTGACATCTTCGATGCACCTGTTACTCCTTACGTGTTGAACAATTGTGAAGCTAACAAAGAAACTTTCGCGATGGTAGTGGTGAATGGCCATATTTAGGATTCAGCTTTTAGTGGCCTCGTGCTAGAGTACCAATGTTAAACGTACGATATTCGCCAATACTACGGTACACTCATGTGTATCATCCACTGATCTGTTTAAATCCACCGTCACGTCAGAATCTTCCGCCGTTCTGTAGATGGAAAAAGGCTGAAGGAGTAGTTAATTGAGTCATTCAAAGCTATCGCTATGTTTTGCGTCGAAAAACCGAACACAAGCAAGAGGTAGGGGGCTCTTTAAGAATTTATTGTCCCAACGGCTTCTTTTTTAATTTTATGCCATTTTCAATACAACTTGGTGTAGATATGGTGGACGATTTTCTTTTTTTCCAACTACACATTTTCGAAACTTCACATTTAACTAACTCATTAGCACGGTCATTACTTACATTTATACATGGATGGCCCATCTTCACCGGCTGTGCGGGTCTTAGGATAATTTGCAGTTTTCCGGTGTTTTGCTGGTTAAGCCATTGTGGTTCCCTGGAATTCCGAGGTCAACCAAGTCAAAGTCTGACCCAGGTCGTCACCACCACGGGCAGACGGCGCTCTTGTACATCGGAGAAAGATTTCCCACCAGGTGACTAGTTTGATACTAGAGCAGTGCTCAGTCCTGGTATTGGTTTTTTCCTAGCTGGGCTTCCTAATAGAAGCTCCGAACTTCTTGTCAGCTTGGGAGGCTCTGCTGAGACATGAATCCCTCCGTTGTACGTTACAGCCCTACACCCAGGAACAACTAGCCACGATGAGGCAGCAGAACATTTGGAGGAACGTAATAATTAACTGATACAAAATACCACTTTACTTAAAGAAAACTTTTTCTGACACAAATAAAAGGTAAAAGGACAAAGTTCTTGGCGATGATCAATCCCTAAGAAACCAACCATGCTTTCCACTTCATTAGAATCGTTAGAGGTGACAGAATGCAAGTCTGGCCTAAACGACGATTAGTTGTGATCTACCAATGTGTCACGTCAGTGCTGCTATCCTCCCAGACAAGTCTGGTTCCAATTTTCCAACCCAAGAGGGATGGAGGGTTTAGTGAGCTTAGGGCGTTGGATTAACTCCATGCACATTACAGAGCTCCTCTAACCACTGCGCTACTTGTGCCCGACCCAAGCATAGTTTTTTATTGGTAAAACTCAAAAAAAAAACAACAAGAGCTTAAGCCTAAGTGTAGCGAAAACATTGAAATATTTCAAATATCGCTAAAAAACATCAAACAGATCACATTAGGATAGGTAATGTGCAAGAAAATTCAAGGCTAACCGTGTTAGCAGGCATAACTCTCCCTGACGGTGCGCGCTCGTTGTTAGAGTTGGGGCCGAGTTTCTCACAATCTGAACCCATTTCTAAGATAACCATGCGTATGGTCGCATGTGGTTTACATGAACTTCAAGATGGACTCCGCAAAAAAACTAGAGATGAAGCGCTAAATAGGTGCGAACAACATCAAGTGGGGGCCCTACCAATAGCACCATTTCCCCCGACGTTCTTTAGACAACAGGAGCCCAATAATGAAGTTGATGGTAAATTTCGGATGTTTGCGAATGAAACTCTCAAAGTCCTTAATCACTATTGCGCGAAAAGATACAGCTCAAACCTCAC